>JASDQU010435435.1:31553-48190 GCA_032191745.1 Picea mariana | reverse complement strand
AAGTGGACCATAAAATAACAAGATATCAAGGATAAAAAATATGAAAGTAGAACTTCATGTATTTTGCTTAATTGGTGTTTTTAAGGTAACCACAAACTATCAAGAGATCAAGGCTAAAAAAACTATGAATGGTTTTAGGATTACCACAAACCATATCAACAACAATATGTTCAACAACAAGGTTGCATACCAGGAACTAGGTTATATACTTGATCATTTGTATCATTTGTTTGAAGGCTCTAAAACAAACTTGGAACCTCATAGAAAAATTTTGATATTATTTTGGGTTCTTAGTGACAAGTGGTTCAAATTCCCATGACCATAATTTGTATGCTTTCCACAATGCATACAAGAATGAAGATCAAAACATTGATCTTTCATGTGTCCATCTTTATCAACGGAGAGCGGGTTTCTTGCAATTCCACCCTTTTAAAATAATACAACTAGACAATATCAAATTTAAACTTAACAAAAGGGTGTTGGTTTCAACCAAAAAATGCACCCAATTACAATTGCAAGTCATAAAATTCCGAAGACACACTAGTCCGGAATGCAGGAGTTGAATTATTCTTTAAAATTTTCGGTGATATATATGTAAATGTATGTGGAATTTGGCTTAATATTTAGTTACACAAGCTATACTTGTAAATATTCACTTACAAGAGATAGCAAAATGAAACGCTTTGTTATCTCGAAGCAATGGGATGACCTCAAATTTTAATCAATTTTCCCTTTGCAAAAAAACAGTTTTAGACACACAATCCAATGCTCTTCCTCTCAACAATGTGATGGCTCTATCTAGCATACTACAATCTTCCCGAAACATCCTCAACCAAACTAACAACAATGGCTCTATCTAACATACTATAATCTTCGTGAAGCATCGTCAACCAAACTAGGGATATTGAAAATGTGTTATTTGAAGTATCACCTCAAAAAGATTAACTTTTAAAATCCAATGAAATGGTTCACTTCAACATTAATTTCCAAGCTCTTTTGGTAATCACATTTAAATATAAAAACTCACATTAAAGTGTTACCTCAATTTTTTTTTAATGTATCATTCATTTCCAACCAATCATAGTTAAAGACCCCACTGAATTAACTTCCAACTACGTGACATATCCTCGATTCACATTCCCATCAGATTGTCTTTATTATTGTGTGTAGATAGTTCTACCCTCAATTACTTTATTTGTTTCCAGCATTTATAGTTCTAGCGATGTCCAAGGGCGCACATATTTCAATTAGATCAAATTTCTTAGGGCGAAGTTTTTTCGTATCACGACTTTCTTTTTTTTACGATTCTCATGTCTGGGCGATTTCTCACTTATGAAATCCACTTAATAAAATCTATTTGTTACTCCAAAAAAATTTAAAGAATTTTTTATAAAAATATAACTTTATCTCATAAATAATAACAATAATAATAATTGGTGTATGAGACACTTTTGTTTGTAGGATAAGGGACTCCCTCCCTGCAGTAATTTGAACTTATGATCTCTTAACAGGAAACACATGTTCTTAACCATTAAGCCCATTCAGTCTCTATTAAACCCACTAAGAGTGGTGAGTCAAATATTTACCATGCATCCTTGATTTTAATACAATCTTGCTTCTACATGTCTGTGTCCTTTTATCTCTTCCACATCAGTCAAGTCCAGAGGGTTGGTCTTGAGGTAGCATGCTTCACCCAAATTCTGCACACGTCATCAGTCGCCCACTTTAGATCACATGTCACAAGGGATCACAGGTCGTGAGAGTTCATCACTTGCAGTTTCAATGTCTCAAAGTACTACAAGACATTATAACAATGTAAACAAAGGAGGGTTGTGTCAAATCCAGGCACGGAAACTCTAAATTCGTTTGATTTCTCTGGAATGTCAAGCTTTCTCAACAATCCATGGAAATGGGATACAGCATTCTTCCACATGGTCGTACATTTCTCTCATTGTCTTTCTTCATTCATGATCCTTGATCTGCTTCAGATCGACGCTCCTCCATTGTACACATCAAGTTCATTCCTGATTATTTCTCCCTCATCCATATCAACACCCATATTTAGTAGGTGGCATGATCAACAAGAACGCTCTTCCTTTATGCATTTTCAAACAACAAAAACCATATCGTGTCACCTTTCTTATCTTGTCTCCACTTTGAGAATTCTAGGGTTCACTATTGAGGAACGTTCTCCTTCTTTCAAATACACCCTTGTACTTTGGACCCGCGAAATTAATCGATAGAAGAAGCCAACAACATGCTTGTAAGTGCAGGATGTGATAGGAAGAAAATAATAAAAAATGGTAAAATATTCATAAACAGACAAGACAAATAACACATAATTCTTCTACACTTCCATCATCCGCTTCTTCATCATCTATCATGGAAAAACTATCATTGTACTACCAACCATTAAGAATTATAGTGTTCTGATAAACTATCAAGATCAATATCATGCTCTAATAAAACTGTTAAGAGTACAGGAAAGAAATTAACTAACTTAATAATAACAACAACAAGATTAAAAAGGTAAAGGAGAAGGGTGGAAAAGATACTAAGACAATTCAATTAATGTGTACATCAATAAGGTATATATAATACATATTCCACAACCAAGATTAGAAAGTTTTAAACATAAATTTGTCAATACAACCCAAATTTATTGTAAATAAGGACAAGGGGTTTTTAATAATTCTATCCCAATTGAACTAAAATCCAGAAGCGAAGATTGCAAACCCTGTCCATAACCCTATGTCTCCAAAACTTCAACCGAAAATCCAGAAGCAAAGATTGCAAACCCTGTCCATAACTCTATGTCTCCAAAACTTCAACCAATGATAGGGGAATTCTCACCAGAGTTTCGAAAGAAAATTAAAATCACATGAGAAAAATAAATACCCCAAACCAAGACAGATCATTTAAATTAAAAAACTCTCGAAATGGAAGAATAAATACACCCAAACCAAACCATGACAGATCAGTTAAATTAAAAAAAATCTCAAAATGAAGGACCATCTACGAAAAGATTTCAAATTTAGAAAGGAGAATGAGGGAAAAGGGAACCTTGATGCTAGGCTAACCATGGAGCCACGGTTGAACCACAATTAGGAACAGCCGCTCAATCTTGGGGCCTTCCCACTACTATAACGAACTATAGACTGCAGCACTACCACCCAACACCATCCAGAATTACCGCAAGAGAGAGAGAGCGTTCGTCCATATCTAAATAATTCGGCATGCGTCCTTCACATGGATGAGACTGATGGTGTTCTTTGATCGCACAAATCATGGATGAGATTTGTGCGATATGCGGCCACATTAATGCTTATTACAGCCACCCACACCACAGATTTATTTCTCCTGTAATTTAAGCTAAGGAATATGCAACCTCCCACTCTTCCCATTCATTACATAACAACCCTTGTCTAGCCATTACCGAAATTTGGCCCAATGATCAACATCACTATTCAATTCATGCTTTATGTGGTTAAGAGAGTGTTCTTAAAAGGCATTGTCTAGTTATTTTAAGATTTTTTCTGGAATCTGGTGATATAAATTTACAAGAATTTTTATTTGTTGTTGTTCAAAATTCATTTCTAAAAGTAAAATTAGATTCAACGTGCTAAAAATGTCAAGAAACACTCTGATTATACCAAATTTCAGACAAATATGCCTGGAAAAAATAATCATTACAACTTCTTCAAATTCTTTTAGGAGAGTGAGAAAGAAATACAAGGTACCGTAAATTACATTCCATCGGATGATCGGATTCTTGAGGATTTCTAACCTAGATATTCTTTGGTGACCCAGCTAACCTAACGCCTTCAAAAGTACCAATCAACATAGAGTCACCAAGGACTATAAACCTAGATATTCCTTGGTAAGTGACCTAACCTAACGCCTTCAAAAATAGAATATTCATCTGTCTCGTTGTTAGTAAAGGCCTCAAGGCCCTATTGAACATGAACAATTATAGTTCCTTTGGGATTTCGAATAATCCTCCTCGCACTTGCTACCCTCGATTTGTTTCTCGAAAGACCATCAAAGAAAAGAGAGAGCTAGATTGCTAGGATAACAATCATTTCTTAAAATCTTCATTTGAATGTTTGATTTTCCATTTGGGAATGGGGATGAGAGTGTTTAATCAACAACAGGGGTATTTTCCTCCTTAAACTATTTGATCCATTCGATCCATTTTTCTTCTTCGGCAGGGCTATTTTCCTCCTTAGACTATTTGTTCCATTCTTCTTCTTCGGCATCAAGATTTTGAAACTACCACTTAATTCTAAATTTCATATAATCAGTTAGGAGTAAAAAAGCTTTTATTGTGGTTTTCCAAGGCTAGAATACCTCCTCATTGCAATTTTTATTGTTCATGGTTAGCCATATGCTCCAATATAGACATTTTTCCATAGTTGATTGAAGTAGTCACCATAGTCTTCTGGTGAGTCAAATTTATGAATCAAATTACCTAAGGAAAAATTCCATACCTCTTTAGTAAATTGACAATCAACAAATAAATGTTGGATGGACTCTTCTCAGTTGGGGTCCCATAGATTCCATGTTTCTTTTGATTTTCTGAAGTTAATCTTTTCTCGTGGACCACTAAAATGTTGAGTTTTGAAATTTGTCATTATTCCAAACATGTGAATGACGAAATGACTCGGAATTTTTAGAAAAGAACTTAAATCCTTTTTTCACTTAGTAAAGGGAGTCGCCCTACCTATGTGAATCCCTAAGGATTCTATCCGGCGGGGCACAACCCTAAAGAGAGGAGAATAAACTATCCATATATGGAAGAAAATGTGACCCTAGAAATAGGGTTATCCAACCTTCCTAGAGTCTTAAGATATTCCATGTTAGAAAATTAATCATACAAAGACGATTTATCTAAGTTGATCATATTTTGAAGACTTTCCACCACCTATAAATTAATTGTCACTGCCTTGACGGCCTTATTCATTTAATGATCTAAGAGTTATCACCACCACACCGTTTGACCATTTGATTTTTGGCTGATCAAATTTCAAATGGGAAATGAACCATTAATGTACTAGAAAATCCAAATTTGAGTGAGATACAACAAAGGAAAAAGATAACAAACTAATTGTATCAATATATATACATCTATGTAATCTTGATTTTGTAATGAAGAAGAAATAGAAATTGACAAGAGATTTTATGCTCTGTTCATATTTTTTTTGAGCTTTTAAACTCATGATAATGTTTATATTTATTATAGAGTAATTTATTTTGTTGTAGTATGCATACTTTATTTATTGTTTGAAATCTTTAGTTAAATCATTATGCAAAAAAGTGTTTTGTTGTAGAATGCTATTGAGTTTTTAGGATAGAAATACTGGGTTAATTTATTATTGCACGGAATGATTCAGTGAAGTTATTTTGTTGTTGTAACATGAGTTTTTAGTGACTTGTTATAATTTCTCAGTTTCTACTATAACTTTATTTTTCTATAACAACATTTTACTCTCTATTGAAACCCCTGGTTGTAGCTTAAACATGTTTTTACATAGTGTTGAAACTTGTGTAGTAAATGTTCATTGTTTTATGATACACTCCCCTGCATCCTTCATTGTGGTATTAGGGCTAGTATTATGTTTAGTTCCTTGTTGTAACTGAATACAATGATTTAGAATCTGATTTAAAATGGATACAAACAGTTATGTGGCTCAGCCACAGATTCCTATTTTGACTAAAAGAAATTATGATTCTTGTTTTATCAGAACGAGAACAATTTTGCGTTCTCAAGATCTTTGGGAGTTTGTTAGTGTTGGTTACCGAGAGCCTATTGACCAAGTAGAATAAATGGCTCTGAAAAATGTGAACGTATTCTTTTAAAGGGGAATGAAAAGAAAGACAGCAAATCCCTCAGTCTTATTCACCAAGGCCTAAACAAAACCATATTTCCGATGGTGTCAAGTGTAGTGTCTTCAAAGAAAGATTGGGACATTCTTGAAACTAACTAGCAAGGTTTATCGAAGGTGAAGGTCATCAAGGTTCATAATTTGAGAAGAGACTCTGAAAATATGAAGATGAAGGACAACGAGTCAATTGATAGTTTCACGACTCAAGTAATGAATGGTGTGAATCAGCTAAGGAAATATGGTGAAGACATCTCAGACAAAAGAGTAATTGAGAAAGTTCTTAGATATTTGCCAAAGAAATTTGAATATGTAGTTGTACCCATAGAAGAATTTAAAGATATTAGTATAATGCATATTGATGAATTAATTGGTTCTCTTATTGCTCATTAATCCAGGATCTCTAGATATGATAATTGATTATAAAATTCCTTCAAATATCAGCTACATCTTACTAGAGGAAGTGAGAGGTCTACTAGCAGAGGAAGCGGAGGTCCATTTGCTGGTCAAAGAAACAGAAAAAATGATTCAAAATCTGAGGAGAGAACACAAAAGATCCTCCTAGTTTAAGGGGGAGTAGGTGTATATCCTGACAGCAAGGAAATCAGAGGTATGATAAATCTAAGCTACAATGTTATTATTGTAATAAATGATGACATTATGCTAACAAGTGTTGGAAGAAGAAAAAATGTGTTGGAAAAAGTCTTCACACATGACAGAGGAGTGAGAGGATGACCATAAACCTTTGTTTCTGACTTGTAATGTCACCCAGGAAAGTTCAAATGATGTTTGATTTTTGGACATTGGATGTAGCAATCACATGACTAGAAATAAAAATTTGTTTTCCAGTTTAGATACCAATATTCAGTCTGAGGTAAAGTTGGGTAATAATAGTAAGGTAAGAGTTAGTGGTAAAGTTGTGATATATGTTTGTACTAAGAATGTTGAAAGAAGAAAAATAGATGATGTTTATTATGTACTTGGTATGAAATGCAATCGGTTAAGTGTTGGAATATTGTATAAATATTTGCCTCACCCTGTGCAAATTTTCTGAGAAGGCCTTGATCCATTTCCCTATGCAGACTTGAAGTCCCTTTTTGCAAATGCTAGAGCTAAAAGGATTATTTTTCCACATATACGTGTCCTACCTATTATACAACATGTGTATACGCAGGTTTCACCACTGCACCTCGTGTACGTCGGGTTTTGTGCCAAAAAATAAAAAATGGTGTCGAGTTTCCATGTCACGTCACGAGATCCATGATCCTTGACCTTCCATATACTAGAAACCTTCCAACTCGACCCTTCAATTCCACTTGAAGAATATAAATGGGTCAAATCCAAGCTATGGAAAAGACGAGAAGAATTCAACTTTGAGAGCAAAGTTACTATGGAGAAATTATTCACTTCATATTGAGTCTACATCCCTTTATCCTTTTAGGCATGAACTCATTGTTCAGCCCCCGAGCTCTTCCCTACTTGTTTGAGAAGCTCATTGTATCTCTTATATGATATTTTCTTTGGTGGAGGATTGATGTGGTGGAGGCCTTGGTGGAAGGGACTTAGTTTCTCGGTTCTGAACCGTGCCAACACATAAGTTTGTAATTCATTCACTTTTATTGATTACATTTTAATAGAAATACTATTTTCTCATCTAATTAATATATTGCAAATGTTGATGGATTATTCTATTGAATGTGCTAACATTATATATTATCACCATATGCTTCTGTTTTTTGGTTGTTGAGGATAAGTTACTGGTGTACTCCTTTGAATCAAGTGCTCAACGATGGACTTTATCGAACATCTGGACGAGGTAGGCTCTTTATCTTGTCTTTCTAGAATATTTTCTTATATATCATACCTGAGATTAGAGTTGATTTATGTAGTGATTTCCGTCTATTGTGGTTTACACCTAGCCATAGAGAGATTTTCCTCGTAATAGAATTGACGACCATACTCGAGATAAAATCTTCTTTTTCGGGGTTTGGATTGTTTTTCTCCTTTGTTTTCTCTTATTTATATTGAGTTTCTTGTCATATGACTTTTTGATACCCTCTGTTCATTCCAAGTCTGAGTTTCTTAGGCTTCTCCTTATCTTAGCTGTGTTTTAACACATATATGTGAGTTTTTAGCTGGAAGTCGCCTACATACGTGTGATGTCCTTATGGAAGAGGCATATATACGTGCTTCTCTCCTAAACAATCACGTACATCATCATTTTCTGCTTGGTTGTTGGGTTTGATCTTTTTTGAGTAAGTTTTGATGGTTGTTGAGTCTTCGGGTCTCTGTTGTGACTAAGAAGTAGTCTATCAATGAAATGCAATTAATCAATCAATCTACTACCATTTTTGTTTTCCAACAATTTATAGTTTCATGAATCATTTTACCTTACCCTTTCCTTACAGAGCTTGGCCTGGACATTGTGCGAACCCCACATCTTTTTGTTAGAATGCAAAATTTATCACAAGAAAATCAAATCAAATAAACGTATATATGCATATACAACTTAGCTGTCAATCTCAAATCCATCTTATATTCCAACTTTCACTATGTTTTATGATATGAGAGTGTGATATAGTTATGCCCATCGTGGGATGGAAAATCAGTTCATTATGAATAAAAACATAAAATCCTGAGATGCAAATCACCAGACTATGTAATGTGTCTGCATTTGGGGTTGTGTGGGGTCCAATAGGCATTCTGGATTTTGACCAACACATAGTTGCACACCACCAGAAGCCCTTTGTCAAACTGTTTTCTTCTGCTCAATTAGTGTGCTCAATTAGTAAGCGTAAGCAACTTGAAAATTACCTTCAGGAGCGTGCAATTTCAGGGAGCCCAGTGTTGAAAATCTGAAGCACTTCTCGAGCTTAAGCACCTGATGAATGTTTGCATGGATGCAATCTAGAACCCTAAGATCCTCATCCCTAGTTATTATTCTGCACAAACGAGGACACTTTAAGAAATGAAATGTCTCAGAAATCTATTTAGTTCACGGTTCAACATATCCACGCCAGTCTGGTGGAATTAAATTAAGCATGGTAGTCCTGGGCTTCCCTTTCAGTTTCAGTGATTAACGCCATGGGAACTGAGTGTTGAGATACAAATGGATTATGGTATAACAAAACATAATGGTAACATGCTTGCGAGTGAGAGAATCTACGCTATACCACCTTTTTCACACCAGGGAAATGATGTTGGGATCCTACGGATGTTTCTAGAGAGTAATCTGCAAAAAGTGACATGTTTGTGATGACATGCAACTTGCCACACAAGATTCCATCGATTGTAGTGTGGCCATGGTGCCACCCACTGGATCTGGTTCCCATCCACCTGCCAAATCATTAATGCATCTGACTGCCATCTTTCTCTCTCGTTCTCAAGACAATGGAACCTGCTGCCACCCCTATTCTCAAGGAAATGGAACCTATTGCCACCCCTGTGGCTCTCATTTTCAAGGGAGTGAATCTTTATCTTAAAACATCATTGGATGCCTTGAAAATCGTGCATAAAAACTAATTGAAATTGCCCAAAACTTTATGTAAAAACTTCTCTTTCCTTAAGTTAAAATTAAATATATAAAATACATATTTATATAAGTTGCATTTAATAATAGGAATAACTATTAGGTTTTGTTGATCCAATTTTATTTAAAAATTATTAAATTATTAAGCACATATTTAGATTTCTTACGTTTAATAAGAATAAATTTAAATTTAGTTCCACCATAAATTAAAATATATTCTTCTATAATATGAAAATTACTGTTTACTTATGGACCTAGGAAGATTTATTTAGTTTAATCAATTAAAATCATTTATTTTTGTCATTAAATTCATTTAAGTTATTTTAGAATGTTATATTTAATGACTTTAGTGATTATAATTTAATTATATTGATATATTTAGTTTAGTTATTAAATTTAATTAAATATTAATCATTTTTATTAAGAAAAAAAGTCAATTAATTCAAAATTAATATAATTTTTTTAAATGTGATAGAAAATTTGTTAAAAAATATATATATATAATTAGTTCCAACAACACTATTTTAAGATGGTTAGATGTTTATCTAATATAACATATTAAAATAATAATAAACAACATTAAAAAAATAACAATAAAATGACTTTTTATGTGGGTTTTATTATTATTTTATATATATATATATATATATATATATATTTTGAAAGAATAACAACTAGTATTGATTCATTTAACTCAGAATTTATCAAGCTTCTTGAAAGATCAAACTTCTCGAGGTGCAAAAAATTTTAGATTGTATTTTTTGGGAAACCAATGCTTCCACATGGTCATAGAGTTCCCAATTGTCCATGTAATTATAAAAAACTGTAAAAAACAAAAATTGCGCTATTCCTAGAAGCTAGGATGCCATGCAGGGCTTGAACCAAGTAAACTAATCTGTCTGAAAACATAAAAAAACTCGAGAAAATTGAGAACATTGGGATCATACGGAGCTGGGGTCGGGCATCTATTCTTTATGTTGGTCCTACGCAATGTCCTTATCGGGAATCCCTGTGTTTGGCATGGTATGTCGAAGAGAACAAAGAAGAGACTCCAGTTGCTCCTCATGATGAATCGGACGTTCATACCTGTTCAACAACTCCTTGATATCACACTTGACATCCATGACTGAGCTCTGGATAAAATTCGGAGAATTCTTCAAATTCCTGAGCCCATCGCACCGAGAAAAAGAAAGAGGAGATGGATAGGGTGGTGGATCATTAGAAGAAGAAGGGGGGGAGGTCCAAGAAGGGAGAGGGGAGGAGGAAGAAGAGAGAGGTTTGGTTAGACTGGGGGGAGCGGAGGGAGGGGGGGGACACGGTGGAGACTGGTGAATGGGAGACGACTCTGGGATGAGCATAGGTGTAAAACCGAGGGAATTTTCAAAGCTATCAAACCACTTGACTCTTCATGCCCACGGAAAGCACAAAGGAGGGACTTCAAGAGTGGTGGCATAGTCTAGAGGGAATTCCAGAATGGAGGCACAGACAGGGTCATGAGGGATTTCTGGAGTGGAGGCGAGGACATGAGCCTGAGGAAAATTCCGAGGAGCTTGCCTACCACAACCCCGCGAGCCTCGATCTCTCGCAGCATACCAAGACACCCAACGCTTTGACTTACCTTGGTTTCGCGACATCGGGAATAAGACTAGGATAGGAGGGGAGGAAATGAACAAGAGTTGGAGCAAAAGGAAGAGCTCAAAGCAGAGGTGGAACGAAGGGATAAGATCAAACCATAGACAAAGAGAATCTTAGACTCGTGTGTGACTACGGGGAGTGAGAGGCAGATAAAGCGAATGAGCCATGACTTCAACTGTCGCGGAACAAAAACCATAAATCCTGGTCTTATGATGGGACTAGTTACGAGGCCAGCCCATTGCATTTACAACCCCTACAAACTAGAGCCCCATTGCCATAAACGACTCTATGTAAAAATGAATGTAGGGTAACCTCAATCGATATGTTGAATGCATTTATTAAATGCCTCGAGTGAGCGAGGGTTACAGTGGCGTTATGTTGAGTGGGTTGTGGCCAGATGTCGCCCGCCTGTTGATGCACACGATGATCCCTTTGACACCCCATATGAGAGGAGTGCAAAATTTAAAAAGGATTAAAGATTTGCATATCTAAAGATTTGATCCTTCTTTGTACTTAATAAATGGAAAGTTAAATGAATCTAGACTAATTGATAAAAAAATAAATTTGACTCATTTTTAAAAGATGTACTTCATTCTAATGTTGAAAAAAAGAAATTAATTAAGTTATTAAAAAACAAGAGAGTATGTGATGGACTTGGAAATTCAAGTAGGGTGTGCCCCGCTAATTCAGGGAAAGACATGAAAAATCACGGCCAGTTGCAGTTTTCGTGAGAGGAAGATTTCTAATTTGTCCACCAGTGAAGGAGGTTCTTAATCAATCGTGATTTTTTATTATCTAGTGACGGGGCTTATACAGACTCCACCGATTCTTTCCGTATATGAAATTTTCCACACCACCAAAAAGTGAAGGACGGCAATTTCGTGCTACATATCAGATGTATCGCATTGCATGTATTAAAAGGGAATGCATGTATTGCATTAGCATCAAGTTGTAGAATGGGCATATCAGATGTTAATGATGCAACATTTTCATTTTTTAACTTTACATGGATATCATTAAGGCTATTAGGTTTCATTTTTTAACTGTGAATGGGTTCCTTATGGGATTTTTTAACTTTGCATGGGTGTTATTAAGGTAGTTAGGTTTTATTAGGTAAATGACTACCGTATGCTTTTCATTTTTAACTGTGCATATGGAATTAATTTCATTTATTTTTTTAAGTGTGCATGTAAATATTAATTAATTATGTCCAGCAATGAAATAATGACTGCTAGCTTTGTATGAACATGCAATCAGCAATTAATTTAAAGATTAGCATATCTATAAATTATCATATGTTTATTTTTATCATTTATTTATCAAAAGTAGCTTATGGTTGAATGATTTTTTTATCTTTTTTTATTATTATCTATTTATCAACTAATAAGTAATCATTTTTCATTTAAACATGATAAACACGATATATTTTAAATGTATTATTTCACTAAGATTAAGCTCTTAATCATGTATAACTTTGAAGAACTCTTCCACCTTAAACACTAAAACATTTTTGTTGTGCAATTGAATTTTGATTCCTTAAATCCCATTTGGAGAAGTAATACTCTTCTCAAAACTTTGTAAAATTTTGGTGGAAAATTCAAGAGTATTGAGCACATGACAGGAAGTTACAAACATGAACAAAGAAGTTGATATAGACCCTTTGCCTCACTCAATTAGCCATGATGCTAAATTGCAAAGGTTTCAACCTCAACCAATTAGCTACAAGAATCTATATTATACAAACAATAAATCAGATAGGTTCTGGATCGTGATTCTGGATGGTGATCCCATTACTGATGGATGTGCTAGTAAATAGTATAATTGAATTTTAATAGGAAACCATTCATGCCCAACACTCTCCACCAGGGAGATCGCTCTTGTGATCCCAAGGAAATAATTATTCTCTCTAATTGGCAACTGCATCTCCATGGTCATCTTCCCATCTCCACCCAGAATCGCATCTCCTCTCATTATTTTAGCCCTACCTACCAACAGTGCTTTCCAACATGATTTATCAAGATGGACTTCGATAGAGAATTGAATGGTAATCCTGGAATGGTGGGGTTTGGGGTGGTTCTTCATGACAACACTAGAGATATCAGACACATTATAGTTGGCAACCTAGGGCATGATACCAACAACTCTGAGGAACTTTGGGGCCTTATTATAGGAATCTAATTAGCCTCTAGCCTATATCTGAATCATCTGATCATTGAAGGACACTCTAAAGTGATTATTTTTCTACTCTCTAAAATCATAAATGGGTTTGATCCCACAAAAGTCTCCCCCAACTAACGACTTATTCTCCCTCTTGACAATTTGTTTCACCCTACTTCTCCCCTCTCTCACTTTGCCCCTCTTGACTGTAAATTCTAACCTTGTACAATATCTACTACAAACTGATATTCAGAAAAGAACGGAAAAGATACAATGGAAAATACAAACATTACACAGGGATTTTTCACCTGGAAACCCAAACCGGGAAAACCAACATATATTATATTGATACATTGTGTTACATTGTTTACAATACAATATACATATACGAGCCAGCGGCATCCAAAACCATAACCCAATGACCTGGATTAGTCCAAAACCCTAATTCCTTAACCAAAAAGAGAAAACCATTGGCAAAAAACCATGTGCCGAAAAACCACCTAATATCATGTGGTCCCGCAAATATGTCGTCCCGAAAATATGTCGGCCCGACGAAAATATGCCATCCTGAAAAAAAAAATTTGAGGGCGTTGCCCTCGAACCCCCGCCCCCCTGCACCCCCCTCTAACCCCCCTGCGTGCCCGGCGCAGGCGCTCAAACACTACTACTCGTGCAAAGAATATAACACATACCCAACATTGACACCTTTTGCACCCTACTTTGCTGACAAGCTAGTGAATGAAGGAGTCTCTTTAAAAGATGATGATATCAAGATCGATGTCAAGATTTGGCTCGTAGATATTTTTCTTTCACAGATGGGGTGACAGCTAGTCAACATGGACCAAGAAGATTTAATGCAGTCAATCGTTTCACTCCCCCCTCTATTGATATGGATGTAGAGAATAGGTCGTCTCCTCCTCCTGCAATGGAATTCCTCAGGCTCACAAGTCTGTAATCTTTTTTCCCCTCCTCCCTTTAATTTTCTTGCAATCAAAATGTCGCGTGAGAGAGATGCATTGAAGAGTGAACATGCCTATTACAACTTCATGGCCCATCTACTTCATCCAATTCCTTCTTCCTCATAAATTATTCCACCCTCCACTAGCCCTTCCCTTGCTCGCTCACCTTCTGTGGATTCTCACCTCAGAGATCAGGATTGGAGAAGGGATTATAGAAATACAGTTTTCGTTAAAGAAGAGTTCCCTTTGTTTCCGCTCGAGTCTTCTCCATACTTCCATTTGATATCTTCCAAAGACTTACAACCCTCTCATCTCAATTCCTTGCAAGAAAAGGGTGCTTCCCATAACCTCATTGTGAGAGGATGTCTAGTCACGGAAGAGAATCCTCCTCCTTTGCATTATGATGAAGTTCATGATGATGCTTTCCCAGAGTTTAATCCCAACCCCAGTGCAGATACAGTGGGTGAGGCACCCCACCAATGAAACTTCTGATCGGATCAATCTTTGACCTGAAGAAGGATGCGACTGACCAACTATGCGACTAAATAAATATTTTTCCATACTATCATTTGTCACTAGTTGGATGTCTCTTCAACTCTCTTTCAATCGTTCCCGCCAAAAGCAGGTTCCCAACTTGCTGCTAGTCTTATGCATTTGCTCCAACTTGGCCTCACCCCTCAAACCATGATGACCATCCGAGTTCTTCTAGTGCTTGAGTTCTCTCATGTCATGTATTTTGTTCAATTTAGTCATAGTTACAATAGTAGGTGGGCCCAAGGAAACTTTATAGTTTTCATAGTTTTGTTTCTAACAACTTATGTATATCACTTTGAACATGAATTCTTTTACGAGCTTGTAGCCACTTCCGGTTTCCATCTATTTGACACAACATTCTAGAAGCTTGGCTATGTTTATTGGTTTATTAGCTATCTAAGGTAATTCAAAAATTTTATTTAAAAAAATTAATAATAATTGAATTTTAATCAATATTAAAGTTGTAATAAAATATATACATTAATTTTATACTTATAAAAGATAAGTTAACCACTCAATTATAAGATAAAGAAAAAATACTTTCACTGTATTAAAATAAGTTTTTAATAAATATTTAGAGGTTTTTAATTATTATCATTTGAAAATAAAAACAAAATTTATGATATTAAATAAAAATATTGTTTTTATATAGATATTTACATTTTCAATGTTATTTTTTAGTAAATATTTAAAGGTTTTTAATTATTATCATTTGAAAATAAAAATAAAAATTATAATATTCAATGTAAATGTTGTTTTTAAATAGATATTTACATTTTTTTAATCAATGTCATTTTATTTTAGGAAAGTTATAAAAATCATGATATTGTACATAGTTAGTTATATTTTAAGTGTGTAAAATATGATGACAATTACTATCTATTGATATTAGAATTAGAATTGAAAAATGAAAAAGATGTTCTTGATCTTCTCCATTAGCTTTGACCACCTCCTTGATATCTCAATTTTATTTTATCTTCTAGTTTTTTTATGACATTACAAATTCTTCTTAAAATTAAAATTATTAAAATTTTATTATTTTATTCCCCAATTATTTATCTAGACATGAAATATATTTTATAATTTTTTGTTTTTTTTTGAAATTATATTTAATTTTTTTATAATAAATTCTAAAAATATTGAATTATATATTTTAAAAATAAAATAAAATATTTAATATAAAATTATTATATAATTGCCTCCGGGGGGCAGCTCAATTGGCAAGTGCCGTGAAAATGAAGTTTTATGAGGTTTCGAGTTCAATTTCCCCCGACTTAACACGAGCACGTAGACACAAAAAAAAAATCATTATATAATTAAATTTTAAAATTAATTTAAATAATTGAATGTTATATTTTAAAATAATACTAATAAAAAAAGAGTCTATGGTTAAATTGTTTTCCTACCAATGACAAGTAATAATAATTTCAATATCATATCATATAAATATATGATAATATGCATATTTTTTTTTTTTTAATAATTGTAATTATCGATTAATTTTTTTAATAAAATGAAGGAAAATATTTTATGGTCTTTACATGTTATTATCGTACAATGAAAAGTGAGGAGAATAACTATAATTGTTTTACATAATATAGATTTTATAGATTTTATATAGAAATATTGATTTGAGAAGTGATCTTTAAAAAACCATGGATAATATAAATAATAATTTAATATAGATTTTATTTTTTATATATAAAATAATTTAAAATAAAACAAAACTTATTGTTAAAATGTTTTAATGATGTGTTCTCAGTATAAGGGAGATGTGTAATTTCTTTGATGTGAAAACATTTTATAGATTTAAAACTTTTGAGGAAAGTTTTACACTTCTATGGATTTGATCTCACTTGACACAAGATGTTAAAAAATTCTAATGGTATGCTACTTAGAGTATGGGAGTGATATATATATATATATATATATATATATATA
>JASDQU010435435.1:0-25107 GCA_032191745.1 Picea mariana | reverse complement strand
AGTGCATGATGTGCTTTACTAGTAACATCAAGTTTGTCTATGCCTCCTGCTCTGATTCTCTTTGCAATAGTTTGGAAGTAGTCCAACAGATCCTTCACTATGCAATAATTCTTGAAGAATTCAACCTTCAAGTTCTGATCTGTAATGGTAGACACAGAGATCAAATTTTTCTTTATTCCTGGCACATACACCACATTGTGAATGTGACAAACAACACCATTCAAAAATGTCACAAGAATGTATCCATATCCCTTAATCTGATGAGCGCGATCATCTCCAAGATATATGCTAGCACCATTATGTGTTTCTTTAAAATTAACATACCAATTTTTATTACAATTCGTATGTACTGATGCTCTGGAATCCACAAACCAGGCATCATAATCATCCATTTCAGCAGATAAAGCAGCGTTAGACACAAATATCGTAAAATCATGTGAGTCAAAATTCAGGGGCTCATCAGTATCATCACTAGCAATAAATACTCTAAGATCTTGATTTGAATATTTTTCTGCATAATGACCTAAATGTGTTCTAGCCTCATCGCTCTTCTTCTTATGAAAATCTTTAACAATATGTCTAGGTCCACCATAATACAAACAACTCTTTCAATCATTCATGTTAGATTGCATACCTTGATTTGGCCTTAGAGATTGTCTTCTCTGCGATGAACTACCACTCTGCCATGAATTGCCTCGCTGCGATGAACTACCACTCTGCCATGAATTGCCTCTCTGCAATGAACTGCCTTCTTTGCCTCTTTCTCCTGATCTCCCTCTCGAGGATCTCTTATTTGAATGCAATGCCAAATCTGTATTGTGAGGCTTCAAATTTCCACGCCTCTCTTCCTCTTGTAGAAAAATACGTGTCAGTTCTTCAAACGTAGGAGGTTTCTCCCTTGCTGTGAGACTTGTTATGAACATATGATAATATTCTAACATACCATTAAGGTAATAGTGACCAGTTCAATGTTGGAAACAGTTTCCCCTATATTTACTAGCTTGTCTTTCACCTCTTTAATACAACCCAAAAATGAACTAACAGATTCATTTCCATCCATTTTAATGCCTAGCAATTTAGTTTTTAGGAACAAAATGTGATTTGTCTTGCTAGTTTCATACAATGATTTAAGCGATGTCCATGCTGCAGCAGAAGTTGTAGCATCTCTAATATGTGGAATTATGCTATCTTTAACTGACATGCTCAACAATACATTTTCCTTGTTTTCACGCTTCTCCCAATCTTGGATCTCTGTTGTTGTCGCACCTGCAGCCGCATCAAGTTTCAGTTCAGTTCCCTTCATAATGTTCCAGACATCATATCCCTCCATCAACGTCTGCATCTTGAATTTCTAGTTAATGAAGTTTGATCCATCTAACTTGTTGGCTTCATTGAGGTAGGTCTCTGCCAATAGATTTGCCATCGCTGCAATTTAGTCTCTACAAGTGAATCACCAAGGATATGCTACTTTCCATCGCTTTGCCTTCGAATACCACTGATCCATCTCAATCTCGGCTCTCAAATTTATTAAGATAAATATATGAAAACCTCCATGCATAAAAACTCATGCTCTCATGCTCATTTATAAAAAAGGCTCTCATATAAAAAGCTCTTAAAAAATATTTAAATTTCTTAAAAGAAAATTTCCTTAAAAATAAAATCTTTTTAATACAAACTCATCCACCCAAAAATATCCACTTTTAAAAAAAAAATTACTCCTCACTCACTAATATAGACTCCATTCATGCATGTGTAGTATATAAACTTTTGCATACTATAAAAAATATCTTTCATGCATACTATATAAAACTCCACTCATGCAAGATCCACGCATGCACTTTTGAAACAAATGCCAATTTCTCCACAAATTCACGCTACCTCCATGTGCACCAAAAACTTGCTCACCTCCATGCTCAAGGCTTCACGCTCAAAACAAAAAAAAAAGCTCACAATTTGTTTGATATGCAAAAAACTCACGGATCTACTCACTCTCAAACTCTTCCACGTGATTTCAAACCCACACTCTTCCACACTCTAGCACACAATTTCACAAACGCAGCAGACGAATTTGCATGCATGCAAAATTTTCACCTCCATGCATGCATAAACACAATCGTTTATGCACCTCACACAATAGTAGATTGCGGGGAGTCTGCACCTTATGAGTGACTTGGGTGCTGAAATATTTAAATCCTTCCACACTGTAACTTAATTGCAACCACATAAATTTCTCCATTTTTTATGCATGGAAAGGCCAAGTAGTGTGCCGCCGCACCTTTCGAGAGGAGGGACCTACGGAACTCTATGAATTTCCGCACCTCACTCCCGTGGCTCTGATACCAAGATAAAATATGAGAAAACAAACACACAGTGAGGATACGCTCACTTCTCTATTTTTCAATGAAGAGTGATTACATTCTTAAATAGGAAAAGACTCTACTGAGTCGGTTACATGCAAACCACAAACAACTAGACTCTACAAATAGTGAACTACAAAACCCCAAACCATGATATATCATTTAAATTTAAAAACTCTCAAAATGGAAAAATAAATACTCCCAAACCATGACAGAGCATTTAAATTAAAAAAAATCTCAAAATGAAGGGCCATCTACCAAAATATTTCAAATTTAGAAAGGAGAATGAGAGAAAAGGGAACCTAGATGCTAGGCTAATGATGGAGCCAATGTTGAACCACAATTAGGAACCTCCGCTCAATCTTGGGGCCTTCCTACTACTATAATGAACTATAGACTACAACACTGCCACCCAACACCATCCAGAATTACCATAAGAGAGAGAGTGTTCGTCCATATCTAAATAATTTGGCATACATCCTTCACATGGATGAGATTGAATGGTGTTCTTTGATCTTGTACTGCAGATTTGTGCGATCTGCAGCCACATTGATGCTTCTTACAGCCACCCACACCACAAATTTATTTCTCCTGTAATTTAAGCTAAGGAATATGCAACCTCCCACTCTCCCCATTCATTACATAGTAACCCTTGTCTAGACATTACCCAAATTTGGCCCAATGATCAACATCACTATTCAATTCATGCTTTATGTCGTTAAGAGAGTGTTCTTAAAAGGCATTGTCTAGATATTCTATGAAATGGTTTTCTGGCCCGAATCTGGTGATATAAATTTACACCAATTTTTATTTTTTGGTGGGAAACCAATGCTTTCACATGGATGTATATTTCTCAATTGTCCATGCAATTATCAAAATCTGTAAAAAAAAAATTGTGCTAATCCTAGAGGCTAGGATGCCACGTAGGCTCGAACCGAGTAAACTGATTTTTCTAAAAACATAAAAAAGCTAGAGAAACCTGAGAACATTGGGATCATCTGAAGCTAGGGTCAGGCATCTGTTCTTTCTATTGGTCCTACACAATGTCCTTGTCGATAAACCCTATGTTTGGGGTGGTATGCCAGAGAGAATGAAGAAGAGACTCTGGTTTCTCATCGCGACAAACTTGATGTTCATCCATGTTCAACAACTCCTTGATGTCGCACTTGACATCCATGACTAAGCTCTAAATAAAATCCAGAGAATTCTTCAAATTCCTGAGCCCATCGCACCGAGAAAAAGCAAGAGGAGGTGGAGGGGGTGGTGGAGCATTAGAAGGAGAAGGGGGGGAATTGGAAGAAGGGAGAGGTGAGGAGGAATAAGAGAGAGGGGTGGTCAGACTCAGGGGAGCAGAGGGAGGGGGGCGACACAGTGGAGACTAGTTAATGGGAGAGGGAATTTCCAAAGCTATCAAACCACTTGACTCTCAATGCCGATGGAGAAGAAAAAAGAGAGAGTTCTAGAGTGGTGGCACGGTCAGGAAGGAGTTCTAGAGTGGAGGCATGGATAGGGTCAGGAGGATTTCTGGAATGCAGGCGTGGACATGAACCTGAGGCAAGTTTTTAGGAGCTTGCCTACCATGACCCCACGAGCCTCGGCCTCTTGCAGCATACCAAGCCACCCCACGCTTTGACATACCTCGTTGTAATGGCATTGGGAATAAGACCAAGAGAGGAGGGGAGGAAATGAATGAGAGGTGGAGTGAAAGGAAGAGATTGAAGCGGAGGTGGAATGGAGGGATAATCTCAAATGAGAGACAAAGAGAATCTTAAACTCGTGTGTGACTGTGAGGAGCGAGAGGCAGATAATGCAAATGAGCCATGAGTTCAATCGTTGCAAAACAAAATCCATAAATTCTGGGCTTACAATGGGACTGGTTAGGAGGCTAGCCCATCGCATTTACAACCCCTATGAGCTAGATCCCCATTCCCATAAACGGATCTGTGCAAAAATGAATGTAGGGGTACGTCAATTGATATGTTGAATGCATGGATTAAATGCTTGGAGTGATTATGGGCTGCGGTGCCATGATGCTCAGTGGGTTGTGGCCAGGTGTCGCCCATGTGTCGATGCACACGATGGTTCCTTTGACACCCCATCTGGGGGGAGTAAAAAATTTAAAAAGGGTTAAATATTTGCATATCTAAATATTTGATCCTTCTTTGTACTTAATAAATGTGAAGTTATACAACAAAGTCGTCAGTCTTATTTAGCAAGGCCTAAATGAAACGATATTTCCAATGGTGTCAAGTGCAATGTCTTCAAAGAAAGTTTGTGACATTCTTGAAACTAACTAGCAAGGTGTATCAAAGGTGAAGATCGTCAAGGTTGATAATTGTAGAAAAGACTTTGAAAATATTAAGATGAAGGACAACAAGTCAGGTGATAGTTTCACGAGTCAAGTAATGAATGTTGTGAATCAGCTAAGGAAATATGGTGAACACCTCTCAAACAAGAGAGTAATTGAGAAAGTTCTCACATATTTTCCAAACAAAATTGAATATGTAGTTGTACCCATAGAAGAATTTAAAGATATCAGTCTAATGCATATTGATGACTTAAGTGGTTCTTTGATTGCTCATTAATCTAGGATATCTAGATATGATAATTGATTAGAAAATTCCTTCAAACCTCGGTTGCATCTTTATAGCTTTCACAGTTTTATTTGTTGCTAGCAACTTATGTATATCACTTTGAACATGAATGCATTTACAAGTTTGTAGCCAGTTTTGATTTCCATCTATATGACACAACTTGCTACACGCTTGGCTATGTTTATTGGTTTATTAGCTATCTAAGATAATACAAAATTTTTATTTAAAAAAATTAATAATAATTGTATTTTAATCAATATTAAAGTTATAGCAAAATATATACATTAATTTTATACTTATAAAAGATAAATTAACCACTCAATTATAAGATAAAGAAAAATCACTTGCACTATATTAAAATAAGTTTTTGAGTAAATATTTAGAGGTTTTTAATTATTATCATTTGAAAATAAAAACAAAAATTATGATATTAAATATAAATATAAATATCATTTTTAAATATAGAGATTTAATTTTTTAAATCAATCATTTGAAAATAAATAAATAAATTATAATATTGAATATAAATGTTGTTTTTAAATAGATATTTAAATTTTTAAAATCAATTTCATATTATTTTAGGAAAAATATAAAGAAAAAGCACTTGCACTATATTAAAATAAGTTTTTGAGTAAATATTTAGAGGTTTTTAATTATTATCATTTGAAAATAAAAACAAAAATTATAATATTAAATATATCTATCGTTTTTAAATATAGATATTTAATTTTTTAAATCAATGTTATTTTTGAGTAAATATTTAGAGATTTTTAATTATTATCATTTGAAAATAAATAAATAAATTATAATATTGAATATAAATGTTGTTTTTAAATAGATATTTAAATTTTTTAAATCAATGTCATATTATTTTAGGAAAAATATAAAAATCATGATATTGTATATAGTTAGTTATATTTTAAGTGTGTAAAATATGATGACAATTACCATCTATTGATATTAGAATTGAGAAATGAAAGAGATACTTTTGATCTTCTTCATTAGTTTTGACCACCTCCTTAATATCTTAATTTTATTTTATCCTCTAGCCTTTTTATGGCACCACAAATTCTCCTTAAAATTAAGAATATTAAAATTTTAGTATTTTATTCTCCAATTATTTAGTGTTATATATTTTATAAAAAAAATATTTTTGTAAAATTATATTTAATTTTTTTATAATAAATTATATATATATATATATATATATATATATATATATATAATAAAATATTTAATATAAAATTGTTATATAATAAAATTTAAAAATTAATTTAAACAATTGGATGTTATAATTTAAAATAATACTAATAAAAAATAAAAAAAGAGTACATGGTTAATTTTTTTTCATACAAATGAAGACAAGTAATAGTAATTTTAATATCATATCATATAAATATATGATAATATGCATATTCAATTTTTTTAATAATTGTAATTATAGATTTTTTTTTTTTAAATAAAGTGAAGGAAAATGTTTTATAGTCTTTACATGTTATTATCGTACAATGAAAAGTGAGTAGAATAATCATTATTGTTTTACATAATATAAACTTTATATAGAGATATTGACTTGAGAAGTGACATTTAAAATATCATGGATAATATAAATGATCTATATAAAACAAATAAAAATAAAAGAAAATTTATTATTAAAACATTTCAATGGTGTGTTCTTTAGTATGAGGGATATGTGTAATTTCTTTGATATGAAAACATTTGATATATTCAAAACTTTTGAGGAAAGGTTTACACCTCTATGGATTTGATCCTAGTTGACACATGATGTTAAAAAATGTCTAATAGTATGTTACTTAGAGTATGGGGAGATGTGTAAAATCTTGTAGTGTTCAACACATGATATATATATATATATATATTGTGTGGGGGGGATCCATCTTAACTCCAATATCGTGTGTCAAGTGATGAAAACCTTTTTTAATCTAAAAAAATAAATCTTTGCAATATGAAATTTAATTCCTATTGCATATGATAAATGGAGACTTAAAATAGATTTATAATGAAAAACTTAAAAGTATAAAATATTAAAAACAATATTAATAATTAAGAAATCATTCAAAATGTACATGAAATCACTCCAATATTGCTGCATACTCTCGCGGACTTGCTTCCCAATATTTAGAATTGGTTGTTCGAAATATTTATTTGTTCCCATAAGAGTAAAACCCTATATCTTTGCGTTAGCAAGATTGATGAAAGGATTTTTATTATTATGTTGTCCTTAACTTCTGTTAGCGACAAGAGGGAAACAAAAGAAACTGCACGAGCTAACAAAATTCCGCTTACCAGAGAAAACCAAACTGTCAAAGGTAACAAATTTATGGGAACTAGAGCACTTGTTGTATACAAATATAGAGTGTTTGAAAACCCAAATTATAGGAAAACTTAGATTGCTTGGTTGAAAACCAAAAATATACGACTGATGGGAAAGAGAATATAGAAAACTGAAAATGTAACCCTAAACCCGAACTGCACAACAGAACATGAGAGAAAAATCCTAGTCCTAGACGAGTACGAGACCTTCCCTATTGGAGACCCAGACACTAGAACCAACTTTACCAGGGATACAAAAATCAACAACATTCAACAAACTGAATCATTAAGAATATAAGCAAGAAAGTAAATAACTAACAATAACAACAATAAGATCAAGAAGGAAAGGAGGAAGGGTGTGAAATGCACTAAGCCAATTCAATTAATGTGTACATCGATAATGTATATATAGTACATATTTCACAACTATCTTCTAACATTATGACATTTAGGGTAAGATAACAAACTGAGATTAGAGAGTTTTCAACATCCCACCTTAATCATAAGTTCGTTCTTGCGTGAAAAAATGTCACTTTTTGACAACTAGTAATGCATCAAGAAAATATTCAGAGGGCTTAAGATCCTCTCTAAACTCTTAAAAAAAAATAGCAGAAGATGAAGGCTTATACTAAATTGGTGGTTTAAGGATGAGCACAAACTCAACCTGGTGGTTTCGGGATGACCACAAACCAATCTGGTGGTTTCGAGATGACCACAAACCAAATGTCTAACAGAAGTTGATGTCTTCTACTAAATGACATGATTTTAAGTGGACCATAACTAACAAGATATCAAGGATAAAAAATATGAAAGTAGAACTTCATGTCTTTTGCTTAATTGGTCGTTTTAAGCTAACCACAAACTATCAAGAGATCAAGGCTGAAAAAACTATGAATGGTTTTAGGATTACCACAAACCATATCAACAACAATATGTTCAAGAACAAGGTTGCATACCAGGAACTAGGTTGCATACTTGATCATTTGTATCATTTGTTCACAGGCTCTAAAACAAACTTGGAACCTCACAGATAAATTTTGATATTATTTTGGGTTCTTAGTGACAAGTGGTTCAAATTCCCATGACCATAATGTGTATGCTTTCCACAATGCATACAAGAATGAAGATCAAAACATTGATCTTTCATATGTCCATCTTTATCAACGGAAAGAGGGCTTCTTGCAACTCCACCCTTTTAAAATAATACAACTCAACAATATCAAATTTAAACTTAACCAAAGGGTGTTGGTTTCAACCAAAAAATGAACCCAACAAGTCATAAAATTCCAAAGAGGCACTAGTCCGGAATGCATGAGTTGAATTATTCTTTAAAATTTTCAGTGATATATATATAAATGTATATGGAATTTGGCTTGATATTTAGTTACACAAGTTATACTTGTAAATATTCACTTACAAGAGATATCAAAATGAGACACTTTGTTATCTTGAAGCAATGAGATGACCTCAAATTTTAATCAATTTTCCCTGGGCAAAAAAACAGTTTTGGACACACAATCCAATGCTCTTCCTCTCAACAATGTGATGGCTCTATCTAGCATACTATAATATTCTCGAAGCATCCTCAACCAAACTAACAACAATGGCTCTATCTAGCATACTATAAACTTCGTGAAGCATCCTCAACCAAGCTAGGGATATTGAAAATGTGTTATTTGAAGTATCACCTCACAAAGGTTAACTTTTAAAATCCAATGGAGTGGTTCACTTCAACATTAATTTCCAAGCTCTCTTAAGTTATTTTAATATTGTTATTTTTAATAAAATTGCAATTTGATGACACTTTATTGCCGCCACTCTTTCCAAGATTTGACTTTAGCATTGTCTTTTGGTAATCACATTTAAATATAAAAACTCACATTAAAGTGTTACCTCAAATATTTTGATGTATCATTCATTTCCAGCCAATCATAGTTCAAGACTCCACTAGATTAGCTTCCAACTACGTTCCATATCCTTGATTCACATTCCTATCAGATTTTCTTCATTGTTGTGTGTAGATTGGTGTACCCTCAATTACTTTATTTGTTTCCAAAGCCCTGGAAAAAACCATTTTCGCCAGCATTTATAGTTCTAGCGATGTAAGGGCGCACATATTTCAATTAGATCAAATTTCTTAAGGCAAAGTTTTTGCCTATCACGACTTTCTTTTTTTAGTTCTCAGTGTCTTGGCAATTTCTCACTTATGAAATGCACATAATAAAATCTATTTATTCCTCCAAAAAATTTTAAAGAATTTTCCATAAAGATATAACTGGGATAAAGCTTATCTCATAAAGAAATACAACCTTAGAGTTTCTTCTCATCTCCTTAGGGTTTCATTTATCATGCATAAGCGTGGTGAGTCGAATATTTACCATGCATCCTCGATTTTAATATAAGCTTGCTTCTACAGGTCTGTGTCCTTTTATCTCTTCCACGTGAGTCAAGTCTAGAGCATTGGTCTTGAGGTAGAATGCTCACCCAAATTTTGCACACGTCATTGTGAAAAACTAGAGGTTAATCATGATTCAGGATTCGGTGTTTACACATGCTTGACGCCAAAACAAAGCACGTCGAGAATTGTTGAATCGAAAAATCACGATAAGGCTGTGGGGCCCAGTATTTCGTGGTTTCGTGTATCGACGATTGCAAATGCCAAACCCCAAAACAAAATGCAACAGGAATTACCGAGTTGCGATATGCGATAAAGGGTGTGGGGTCTCATCCTTTTAGGGTGTTAGAAGGTGAACAACTCAATTGCATGAGCCAACAGATGACCTAAAGAATAAAACCCCAAATAGAGTTTACGAACAAGTGACAGAAAATTATAAACCTAGAATGAACAATTCAATTAAAAAATGATTTCAAGCTCATATTCTCTGTTTGATTACAATTCAACTATGGTATTTAAACACCAACCAATTGCCCCTTCGATCTTCTGAAAGGTTTAATCAAGGCGGTGATGGTGTCTGGTTGCCTTCAAAGGCTAAGGCGACCACCGCTTAAACAATATGGGACAAAATAGTAATCGGTGGTTAATCCTCGAGTCTTGAAGGGTCAAGAAGGCCACCAATTCACCATTTATATAGAGGTGGTGAAATGATTACATCCTCACATACTCCCTCTTAATCATTTCATAGAAAAACAAACTAAAATATATAAAACAAAATTGCTGTAAATAATGCATCACAACTTGGAAACCCCAATATTTCTTCTATGGATTTTAAACAATTCATTTCCCAAAGGATTCGTAAATATGTCTGCAAATTGTTCTTCAGATCTGCAGAAATGAATAGAAATTTATTTACAAGTTACCGGCTCTCGAATGAAATGATACCTCGTATCAATGTGCTTACTCTGTTTGTGAAAGACATGATCCTTTGACAGTTCAATGGAAGATTTATTGTCACAAACAATTTGGGTTGCATCATTTTGGTCATGCAACAATTCATTCAAGACCCTTCTCATCCACACGGCTTGACATGCAGCTACAACTGTTGCAACATACTCTACCTCAGTAGAAGATAGAGTCACAATGGGTTGTTTATTTGATGCCCATGCCACTGCTCTAGATCCAAGACTGAACACATACCCAGATGTGTTTTTCCTGTCATCAATGGTACCTGCAAAATCACTATCATTATATCTAATCAACTCAAAGTTTAACATTGATGTGTATCTGATACCAAAGTCAGTTGTTCCAGCAACATATCTCAAGATCCTCTTTCCTGCTTGCCAATGAGTACTCTTCGGAGTCTCCATGAATCTTGAAGTCAAACTTACAGCAAACATGATATCAGTTATGGTTTTTGTTAAGTACATAAGGCTTTCAACCATCCTCTTATATAGATTTGGATCGACATATGATCCCTCATCATACTTTCTAATTTTAATACCAGTTTCCATAGGTGTTGGAGCTGGTTTACAATTCAACATTCTAAACCTTTTCAATACTTCATTTGCATAGTTAGTTTGACAAATGAAAATGTCATCATCAGATTGATCCACTTCAATTCCAATAAAATACTTCATCAATCCTAAATCAGTTATCTCAAACTCTATTTTCATGGCATTTTTAAAATCATCTACAGATAGATCTCAAGTAAAAATCAGGTCATCAACATACAAACAGACAATCAAAATTTTACCTTTCTGGTTTACCTTTGTATACAGAGTTGGTTCACTTGGACTTCTTCTGAATCCAACATTGATCATGTATTCATCAATCCTTCTATACCAAAATATGAATGCCTTCTTCAATCCATATAAGGCTTTCCTTAACTTGTAAACTTTTTCTCTGTGTTTATCAATCTCATAACCCAAAGGTTGTCTAACATAAACCTCTTCTTCCAAATATACATTCAATAATGTAGACTTGATGTCCATCTGATGTATGATCCATCTATTCTAAGATGCGATAGCTAAGACCATCCTCACAGTGTCAATTCTTTCTACATGAGCAAATGTTTCATTGTAATCAATACCGGGTTGCTGACTAAACCCCTGAGCTACAAGTCTTGCCTTGTACTTTTCAACTTCACCATCTGCATTCAACTTAGTCTTATAAACCCACTTAACACCAATATTGTTCTTACCTTTAGGTAAATCTACAAGATCCCAACTGTTATTTCTTTCAATGGAATCAATATCCTCATCCATTGCTTTTATCCAGACATCCTCTTTAGCAGCTTCATCAAAAATTACAGGATAACATGCCATTAATGCAAAATTTGAAATATGATCTACTTCTTCATTCTGATCATATAATTCTCTTAAGATTCTAGTATTTTGTCCTTTAAATCTATTTCTTAATGAAGCTAAAGTGGGATTTGATTCACGACTTACCTGTGAATTTGATTGATGTCCACCATGTCCAGATGGCTCACCATACTCATTAGTTCTGGGCGTTCTAAATTGAGATGGGATGAAATCTGGTGCTTGCCTTGTTGGACTTCTTTCTGCAGGCGTATGTGCTTGTGGAACCATATTTCCATCTCCTTCAGCCTGCTCAGCTCCATCATCATCTTCATGGGGTAACACAGCTCCCTCTGAATTTGATTTGTCAATACTTCCCTCCCAGGCTTCATCTTTTTTAAATTGAACATCTCTGTTGATTACATATTTCTGGGTGATGGGATTGTAGAGTTTATATTCCCTAGACTCTTCAATGTATCCAACAAATATACATCTAGTGCTTCTGTAATCCAACTTCCTCCTCATTTTTGCAGGTACATTCGCAAATGAAACACATCCAAATTTTTTGAAATGAGAAACATTGCAAGGCTTAACATTTGAGGCTTCTTGAGGTACACGATCCCTCACAGTCTTGGTCAGACTTCTATTCAAGATAAAAACAGAGAAAAGAACCGCATCTCCCTAATATTCATTTGAAAGATGCTTCTCTTTCAACATGCTTCAATCCATATCCATGATGGTCTTATTCTTCCTTTCAGCCACTCCATTTTGTTGTGGAGTATATCAAGCAGTAAACTGCCTTTTAATTCCATGAAGATCACAAAATTCAATGAATTCATTAATTTTGTATTTACCTCCTCTGTCATACCTTAATATTTTAATGGTTTGACCACTCTCATTCTCAACCATAGACTTAAACTTCTTAAAAACATCAAAGGCTTCAGATTTTTTCTTCAGCAAATACAACCAAGTCTTCCTACTAAAATTATCAATGAAATTTATAAAATAAACACAGCCAGTTAAAGAAGGTGTTTGCATAGGTCCACATAAATCTGTGTGGACAATTTCCAATGGAGTTTTTTCTCTGTAGGAAACACCTGAAATAAATTTCTCTCTGTGATGCTTCTGAAGTATGCAGCTCTCACAAGAGCTTGCAGGTTGTTGAATATAAGGTAACCCCTTTACCATATGTTTCTTCTGTAACAGATCTAAGCGACCAAAATGTAAATGACCATATCTCAAATTCCATAACCAAGATTCATCTAAACTTCCATCCTTATAAGCATTCAAAGAACCACTCAAATCATTTCACATAACAAGTGGAAACATTCTATTCTTGGTCATCTCTACTCTTGCAATCAACTGTTTGTTGGGTAATTTATCATAGATTGTATATACCTTGTTCTTGAAGAATACTCTGTACTCTTTCTCCATCAGTTGTCCAACACTAATAAGATTGCATTTTAAAGCAGGCACAAAGTAAACATCATCAATATTTCTTCTCTTATTGTTCTTAGTGTAAATTGGAACTACACCTTTACCATTAACTGTAACCTTACAATCATTTCTCAGTTTTAATTCAGACTGAATACTATTGTCAATAAATGAAAATAAATCCTTATTACCAGTCATGTGATTACTGCAACCACTATCCAAAAACCAAATATCATTTGCACTTTCCTAAGTGACATTACAAGTCAAGAACACATGATTTTGATGATCCTCAGACTCATTTGTGATATGTGCAGACTGTTTTCCAGCATCTTCCTGCTTCTTCCAACATTTGTTAGCAAAATGCCCAAACTTCTTATAATAATAAAATTGTACTTTAGTTTTATCATACCTCTGATTTTCTTGCTACCAGGGTTTGATGCTGCNCCCTCTTAAATTAGAAGGATTCTGCTAGGACTTTTGCTCAGACTCTGATTCATCTCTATTATCCCTTGGACCAAAAAATCGACCTCCTCTTCCATGCATATGAAACCTTCCTCTACCTATGCCTCTGGTAACATGCAGTTGGGATTTGAAACCATGCTCCATTGATCCTTCTTCATATCTAGATATCCTAGGTTCATGAGCAATAAGAGAACTAGTTAATTCATCAATTTGCATTAGACTTAAATCTTTAAATTCCTCTATGGGAACAACAACAGGCTCAAACTTATTGGGTAAAATTCTCAACACTTTCTCAATAACTCTTTTATTCTCAACATCATCTCCATACTTCCTGAGCTGGTTCACAACACTCATTACTTGAGTCATGAAAGTATCAACACTTTCATTATCCTTCATCTTTAGATTTTCAAAATCCCTTCTCAATTTATGCAACTTGACTATCTTCACCTTGGACGCACCTTGATAACAGGTTTCAAGAATGTCCCGATCCATGTTCGAAGATGCAGCACTAGAAATCTTCGTAAAAATGGATTCATTTAATCCTTGTTGGATTAATCCAAGAGCCTTGTTATCCTTCTTCCTATTTTCCTTCAGCAAAACATGATCAACATTAGACAGAGACAATTCAGCTGCAGCATCAGTTGTCTCATAACAATCATCAATAACATAAGTCCACAAATCCTGAGAACGCAAAATCGGTCTCATTCGAATATACCAAGAATCATATGACTTCTCGCTCAGAGAAGGAACCTAAACTTGAGAAGAACTACTACCAGACACAACCATTTATATAAAATTTGAAAGGAATTAAATAAGCCTTCACGCATGAAAATAAGAGAATAAAATTTGGCACCAACAGGAATAATATGCAATGAACTAAGCAATAGCATAATAGACTACTTGCTCTGATACCAAATGTGAAAAACAAGAGGTCAATCATGATTCGGGATTCGATGTTTCCAAATGCTCAATGCCAAAACAAAGCACGCCGAGAATTGTTGAATCGCGAAACAGCGATAAGGCTGTGGGGCCCAGTATTTTGGGGTTTCAGGTATCGGCGATTGCAAATGCCAAACACCAAAATAAAATTCAATAGGAATTGTCGAGTTGCAATATGTGAGAAAGGGTGTGGGGTCTCATTGTTTCAAGGTGTTAGAAGGTGAACGACTCAATTGTAGAAGCCAACAGATGACCTGAAGAAGAAAACCCCAAATAGAGTTTACGAACTCAATAACATAAAATTATAACCCAGAATGAGCAATTCAATTCAAAAATTATTTCAAGCTCATATTCTCTGTCCGATTACAATTCAACTGTGGTATTTAAACACCAACCAATTTCTCCTTTGATCTTCTGAAAGGTTTAATCAAGGCGATGATGGTGTCTGGTTGCCTTCAAAGGCTAAGGCATCCACTGCTTAACCAATATGGGACAAAATAGTAATCGGTGGTTAATACTCAAGTCTTGAAGGGTCAATACGGCCACCGATTCACCATTTATACAGAGGAAGTGAAATGATTACATCTTGAAAGTCATCAGTTGCCCACTTTAGATAGCATCTCACAAGGGATCACAGGTCATGAGAGTTCATCACTTTCAGTTTCAATGTCTCAAAGTACTACAAGACATTATAACGACGTAAACAAAGGAGAGTTGTGTCAAATATAGGCATAGGAACTCTAAATTCGTTTGATTTCTCTGGAATGTCAACCTTTCTCAACAATCTAAGGAAATGGGATGAGAGCATTCTTCCACAGGCTCGTACATTTCTCTCATTGTCTTTCTTCATTCATGATTCTTGATCTGCTTCATATCGATGCTCCTCCATTGTACACATCAGGTTCATTCCTGATTACTTCTCCCTCGTCCATATTAACACCCATATTTAGTAGGTGGCATGATCAACAAGATCGCTCTTCCTTTATGCATTTTCAAACAAAAAAAACCATATCGTGTCGCCTTTCTTATCTTGTCTCCACTTTGAGAATTCTAGGGTTCACTATTGAGGAACATTCTCCTTCTTTCAAACACACCCTTCTACTTTGCACCCGCAAAATTAATCAATAGAAGAAGCCAACAACATGCTTGTAAGTGTAGGATGTGATAGGAAGAAAATAATAAAAAAAGGTAAAATATTCATCGAAACAGACAAGAAAAATAACACATAATTCTTATCCACTTCCATCATCCTCTTCTTCATCATCTACCATGGAAAAACTACCATTGTAATACCAACCACTAAGAACTATAGTGTTCTGATAAACTATATAGATCAATATCATGCTCTGATAAGACTGTTAAGAGTACAAGAAAGAAACTAAGTAACTTAACAATAACAACAACAACATCAAGAAGTCAAAGGAGAAGGGTGGAAAAGACACTAAGACAATTCAATTAATGTGCACATCAATAATGTATATATAATACATATTCCACAACCAATATTAGAGAGTTTTCAACAGGAATTTGTCAATGCAACCCAAATTTATTGTAAATAAGGGCAAGGGGTTTTTAATGATTCTATCCCAATTGAACGAAAATCTAGAAGCGAAGATTGCAAACCATGTTCATAACCCTATGTCTCCAAAACTTCAACCGAAAATCCAGAAGCGAAGATTACAAACCCTGTCCATAACTCTATGTCTCCAAAACTTCAACCAATGATAGGGCAATTCTCACTAGAGTTTCGAAAGAAAAATTAAAATCCCATAAGAAAAATAAATTCCCCCAAACCATGACAGATCATTTAAATTAAAAAACTCTCGAAATGAAAAAATAAATACTCCCAAACCATGACAGATCAGTTAAACTAAAAAAAATCTCAAAATGAAGGGCCATCTACGAAAGATTTCAAATTTAGAAAGGAGAATGAGGGAAAGGGAACCTTGATGCTAGGATAACCATGGAGCCAAGGTTGAACCACAATTAGGAACCTCCACTCAATCTTGGGGCCTTCCCACTACTATAACGAACTATAGAATGCAACACTACCACCCAACACCATCCAAAATTACCGCAAGAGAGAGAGTGTTCGTCCATAGCTAAATAATTTGGCATGTGTCCTTCACATGGATTAGATTGAATGGTGTTCTTTGATCTTGTACTATAGATTTGTGCGATCTGCAGCCACATTAGTGATTATTACAACCACCCCGCACCACAAATTTATTTCTCCTATAATTTAAGCTAAGGAATATGCAACCTCCCACTCTCCCCATTCATTACATAACAACCCTTCTCTAGCCATTACCCAAAGTTGGCCCAATGATCAACATCACTATTCAATTCATGCTTTATGTGGTTAAGAGAGTGTTGTTAAAAGGCGTTGTCTAGCTATTCTAAAAAATGGTTTTCTCTCTGGATTCTGGTGATATAAATTTACATGAATTTTTATTTTTTGTTGTTCAAAATCCATTTATGAAAGTAGAATTGGATTCAACGTGCTAAAAATTCCCTGGGACACTCTGATTATAACGTATTTCAGACAAATGTGCCCGAAAAAAATAATCATTACAATTTCTTCAAATTCTTTTAGGAGAGTGAGAGAGAAATACAAGGTATCGTAAATTACATTGCATCGGATGATCGGATTCTTGAGGATTTCTCGATCAATATAGATTCACAAATGACTATAAACCTGGATATTCTTTTGTGACCCAACTAACCTAATGCCTTCAAAAGTACCAATCAACATAGAGTCACCAAGGAATATAAACCTATATATTCCTTGGTAACTAACCTAACCTAACGCCTTCAAAAATAGAATATTCATCTGTCTCGTTGTTAGTAAAGGTCTCAAGTCCCTATTGAACATGAACAATTATACTTCCTTTGGGATTTCGAATAATCCTCCTCTCACTTGCTACCCTCGATTTGTTTCTCGAAAGACCATCAAAGAAAAGGGAGAGCTAGATTGCTAGGATAACAATCATTTCTTAAAATCTTCATTTGAATGTTTGATTTTCCATTTGGGAATGGGGATGAGAGTGTTTGATCAACAAAATGGATATTTTCCTCCTTAAACTATTTGATCCATTCTTCTTCTTCAACATGTCTATTTTCCTCCTTAAACTATTTGATCCATTTGATCCATTCTTCTTCTTCGCCAAGGCTATTTTCCTCCTTAAACTATTTGATCCATTCTTCTTCTTGGGCATCAAGATTTTGAAACTACCACTTAACTCTAAATTGCATATAATTAGTTAGGAGTAAAAAATCTTTTTTTGGGGTTTTCCAAGGCTGGAATACCTCCTCATTGCAATTTTTCTTGTTCATGGTTAGCCATATGCTCCAATATAGATATTTTTTTATAATTGATTGAAGTAGTCACCATAGTCTCCTGGAAAGTCAAATTTATGAATCAAATTACCTAGGGAAAAAGTCCATACCTCTTTAGTGAATTGAAAATCAACAAGTAGATGTTGGATGGACTATTCTCTGTTGAGGTCTTATAGATTCCATGTTTCTTTTGATTTTCTGAAGTTAATCTTTTCTCGTGGACCACTAGCTAGCAGAATATGTTGATTTTTGGAATTTGTCATTATTCCAAATATGTGAATGAGGAAATGAATCGTAGCATAACCCTAAAGACAGGAGAATAAACTATCCATATATGGAAGAAAATGTGACAATAGAAATAGGGTTATCCAACCTTCCAAGAGTCCTAAGATATTCCATGTCAGAAAATTAATCATTTAACTGCCCAAAAGATGACTTATCTAAGCTGATCGTATTTTGAAGAGTTTCCACTGCCCATAAATTAATTGTCACTTCCTTCACAACCTTATTCATTTAGTGATCTAAGAGTTATCACCACCACACCGTTTGACCGTTTGATTTTCGACCGATCAAATTTCAAAGGGGAAATGAACCATTAATGTACTAGAAAATCCAAATTTGACTGAGATACAACAAAGGGAAAATATAACCAACTAATTGTATCAGTATATATACATATATGTAATCTTGATTTTGTAATGAAGAAGAAATAGAAATTGACAAAGAGTTGTGAAGACTGTTAACACAAGATTTTATGCCCTGTTCATATTTTTTTTTATTTTTTAAACTCATGATAATGTTTATATTTATTATAGAGTAATTTATTTTGTTGTAGCATGCATACTCTATTTATTGTTTGAAATCCTTAGTTAAATCCTTATGAAAAAAAATGTTTTGTTGTAGAATGCTATTGATTTTTTAGTATAGAAGTACTGGGTTAATTTATTATTGCACGGAATGATTCAGTGAAGTTATTTTGTTGTTGTAACATGAGTTTTTAGTGAGTTATTATAATTTCTCAGTTTCTACTATAACTTTATTTTGTTGTAACAACATTTTACTCTCTGTTGAAACACTTGGTTGTAGCTTAAAGGTGGTTTTACAGAGTGTTGAAACTCGTGTAGTAACTGTTCATTGTTTTATGATACACTCCCCTGCATCCTTCATTGTGGTATTAGAGCTAGTAATATGTTTAGTTCCTCATTGTAACTGAATACAATGATTTAGAATCTGATTTAAAATGGATACAAACAGTGATTTCGCTCAGCCACAGATTCCTGTTTTGACTGAAAGAAATTATGATTCTTGTTTTATCAGAATGAGAACAATTCTACGTTATCAATATCTTTGGGAGTTTGTCATTGTTGGTTATCCAGAGCCTGTTGAACAAGCAGAAGAAATGCCTCTCACAAATGTTGAAAGTATTTTTTTAAAGGAGAACAAAAAGAAAGACAACAAAGCCCTCAATCTTGTTCAACAAGGCCTAAATGAAACCATATTTTTGATGGTGTAAAGTGCAGTATCTTCAAAGAAATATTGGGACATTCTTGAAACTAACTAGCAAGGTGTATCGAAGGTGAATATCATCAAGGTTCATAAATTGAGAAGAGAATTTGAAAACATGAAGATTAAGGACAATGAGTCAGTTGATAGTTTCATGACTCAAGTAATGAATGTTGTGAATCAGCTAAGGAAATATTGTGAAGACCTCTCAGACAAGAGAGTAATTGAGAAAGTTCTCAGATATTTGCCAAATAAATTTGAATATGTAATTGTACCCATAGACGAATTTAAAGATATTAGTCTAATGCATATTGATGAATTAACTGGTTCTCTGATTGCTCATTAATCTAGGATCTCTATATATGATAATTGATTATAAAAATGCTTGAAATATTAGCTGCATCTTACTAGAGGAAGCGAGAGGTCTTGTAGCAAAGGAAGAGGAGGTCGATTTTCTAGTCAAAGAGACAGAAAAAATGATTCAAAATATGAGGAGAAAACACAGAAGATCCTCCTAGTTTAAGGGGAAGTAGATGTATATCCCGACAACAAGGAAATCAGAGGTATGATAAATCTAAGGTACAATGTTATTATTGTAATAAATTTGGACATTATGCTAAGAAGTGTTGGAAGAAGAAAAAAAGTGTTGGAAAAAGTCTTCACGCATGGCAAAGGAGTCAAAGGATGACCATAAACCTTTGTTTTTGACTTGTAATGTAACCCATGAAAGTTCAAATGATGTTTGGTTTTTGGACTGTGGATGTAGCAATCACATGAATGGAAACAAAAATATGTTTTCCAGTTTAGATACCAATATTCAATCTGAGATAAAGTTGGGTAATAAAAGTAAGGTAAGAGTTAATGGTAAAGCTGTGATATATGTTTGTACTAAGAATGTTGAAAGAAGAAAAATAGATGATGTTTATTATGTACTTGGTATGAAATGCAATCGGTTAAGTGTTGGACTATTATAGAAAGATTTGCCTCACCCTATGCAAATTTTCTCAGAAGTCCTTGCTCCATTTCCCTATGCAAACTTGAAGTCCCTTTTTTCAAATGCCAAAGATAAAAGCATTATTTTTCTACATATACATGCCCTACCTATTATACAACATGTGTATACACAGGTTGCACCACTACACCTCGTGTACGTCAGGTTTTGTGCCAAAAAAAAAATGGTGTCGGGTTTCCATGTCACGTCACGAGATCCATGATCCTTGACCTTCCATATACTAGAAACCTTCCAACTCGGCCCTTCAATTCCACTTGAAGGATATAAATGGGTCAAATCCAAGCTATGGAAAAGATGAGAAGAATTCAACTTTGAGAGCAAAGTTACTTTTGAGAAATTATTCACTTCATATTGAGTCTGAGTTTCTTAGGCTTCTCCTTAGCCTAGTTGTGTTTTAACACATATATGCGAGTTTTTAGCTGGAAGTCACGTACATATGCGTGATGTTCGTATGGAAGAGGCGTATATACATTCTTTTCTCCTAAACAATCATGTACATCATCATTTTATGCTTGGTTGTTGGGTTTGATCTTTGTTGGGTAAGTTTTGATGGTTGTTGAGTCTTCTTGGGTCTCTGTTGTGACTAACAAGTAGTCTATCAATGAAATGCAATTAATCAATCAATCTACCACCATGTTTGTTTTTCCAACAATTTATAGTTTCATGAATGATTTTACTTTACCCTTACCTTACAGAGCTTGGCCTGCACATTGTGCGAACCCCACATCTTTTTGTTAGAATGAAAAATTTATCAGAACAAAATCAAATCAAATAAACGTATATATGCATATACAACTTAGCTGTCGATCTCAAATCCATCTTACATTCCAACTTTCACTATGTTTTATGATATGATCTCATTGATAGTGTGATAAAGTTATGCCCATTATGGGATGGAAAAGCAGTACATTATGAATAAAAACATAAAATCCTAAGGTTGCAAATCACCAGACTGTGTAATGAGTCTGCATTTGGGGTTGTGTGGGGTCCAATGGGCATTTTGTCTTTTGACCAACAAATAGTTGCACACCACTAGAAGCCCTTTTCCAAACTATTTTCTTCTGCTCAATCAGTGTGCTCAATGAGTGGGAAGCGTAAGCAACTTGAAAGTTACCTTCAGGAGAGTGCAATTTTAGGGAGCCCAGAGTTGAAAATCCAAGGCACTTCTCGAGCTTAAGCACCTGAAGAATGTTTCCATGGCTACAATCTAGAACACTAAGATCCTCATCCCTAGTTATCATTCTGCACAAACGAAGACACTTTAAGCAATGAAATATCTCAGAAATCTATTTAATTCACGGCTCAACATATCCACGCCAGTCTGGTGGAATCAAATTAAACATGGTAGTCGTGGGCTTCCCTTTCAGTTTTAGTGATTAAAGCCAAGGGAACTGAGTGCTGAGATACAAAGGGATTATGGTGTAACAAAACATAATCGTAACATGCTTGCGAGTGAGAGAATCTACACGGTACCACCTTTTTCACACCAGGGAAATAATGTAGGGATACTACGGATGTTTCTCGAGAGTAAGCTACAAAGAGTGAGACATTTGTGATGACATGCAACTTGCCACACAAGATTCCATCGGCTGTAGTGTGGCCATGGTGCCACCCATTGACTCTGGTTCCCATCCACCTATTGAATCATTAATGTATCTGACTGCCATCTTTCTCTCTCGTTCTCAAGGCAATGGAACCTGTCGCCACCCCTGTGACTCTCGTTTTCAAGGCAATAGAACTTTAGCTTAAAACATCATTAGATACCTTGAAAATCGTGCATAAAAACTAATTGAAATTGCCAAAAAAAAACTTTATGTAAAAACTTCTCTTTCCTTAATTTAAAATTAGAAATTTAAAATACATATTTATATAAGTTGCATTTAATAATAAGAATAACTTTTAGGTTTTGTTGATCCAATTTTATTTAAAAATTATTAAATTATTAACTACATATTTAGATTTCTTACATTTAATAAGAATAAATTTAAATTTACTTCCACCATAAATTAAAATATATTCTTCTATAATATGAAATTTACTGTTTACTCAAGGCAATTATGCACCTCGAAAGAATTATTTAATTAAATCAATTACAATCATTTATTTTTGTCATTAAATTCCTTTAAGTTATTTTAGAGTGTTATATTTATTGAGTTTAGTGATTATAATTTAATTATATTGATATATTTAGTTTAGTTATTAAATGTAGTTAAATATTAATCATTTTTATTAAGGAAGAAATAAATTAATTCAAAATTAATATAATTTTTTTTTGAATGAATTTTTTTTTATTTTTAAATGTGATAGAAAATTTGTTGAAAGAAAATATATATAATTAGTTCCAACGGCACTATTTTAAAATGGTTAGATGTTTATCTAACATAACATATTAAAATAATAATAAACAACATTAAAAAAATAACAATAAAATGAAAATATTTTTTTTTATGTGTGCTCCTTATATATGTATATTGAAAGAATAACAACTAGTATTGATCCATTTAACTCGGAATTTATCAAACTTCTTGAAAGATCAAACTTCTCGAGGTGCAAAAAATTTTAGAGTGAATTGTTTTTTTGTTTTTGTAAGTTAGAAAAATATTGAAGCCTGCTAAAGAACAAAAGTTATAGTTGGTGGAATAGACCAAGAGACCATGGCAGCGTCACCTTGGTGGGAAACTAATGCTTCCACATGGTCGTAGAGTTCCCAATTGTCCATGCAATTATCAAAAATTGTGAAAAAAAAAATTACGCTATTCCTAGAGGCTAAGATGCCACGCAAGGCTCGAACCAAGTAAACTAATCTGTCTGAAAACATAAAAAACTAGAGAAAATTGAGAACGTTGGGATCATACAGAGCTGGGGTCGGGCATTTGTTCTTTCTGTTGGTACTACGCAATGTCCTTGTCAGGAATCCTTGTGTTCGGGGTGGTATGTCGAAGAGCATGAAGAATAGACTCCAGTTGCTCCTCACGACGAACCCGACGTTCATCCCTGTTCAACAACTCCTTAATGTCACACTTGACATCCATGACCGAACTCTGGATAAAATTCAGAGAATTCTTCAAATTCGTGAGCCCATCACACCGAGAAAAAGAAAGAGGAGACAGACGGGGTGGTGGAGCATTAGAAGAAGAAGGGGGGGAGGTGGAAGAAGGGAGAGGAGAGGAGGAAGAAGAGAGAGGGGCGGTTGGATTGGGGGGAGCGGAGGGAGGGGGGAACACGGTGGAGACTAGTGAATGGGAGACGGCTCTGGGATGAACATAGGTGCAAAACCGAGGGAATTTTCAAAGCTATCAAAGCACTCGACTCTTAATGCCCACGGAGAGCACAAAGGAGGGAGTTGAAGAGTGGTGGCATGGTTGGGAGGGAGTTCCAGAGTGGAGGCACGGACAGGGTCAGGAGGGATTTCTGGAGTGGAGGTGAGGACATGAGCCCGAGGAAAGTTCTGAGGAGCTTGCCTACCACGACCCCGCGAGCCTCGATCTCTCTCAACATACCAAGATACCCCACACTTTGACTTACCTTGGTTTTGCGACATCGGGAATAAGACCAGGAGAGGAGGGGAGGAAATGAACAAGAGGTGGAGTGAAAGGAAGAGCTCGAAGCAGAGGTGGAACGAAGGGATATGCTCAAACCAGAAACAAAGAGAATCTTAGACTTGTGTGTGACTGCGAGGAGCGAGATGCAGATAATGCAAATGAACCATAAGTTCCACTGTTGCGGAACAAAAACCATAGATCCCAGTGTTACGATGGAACTGGTTATGAGGCCAGCCCATTGCATTTACAACCCCTTGGAGCCCCATTGCCATAAACAACTACGTGTAAAAATGAATGTAGGGTAACCTCAATCGATATGTTGAATGCATTTATTAAATGCCTCCAGTGAGCGAGGGTTACGGTGACGTGATGCTAAGTGGGTTGTGACCAGGTGTCACCCACCTGTCAATGCACACGATGGTCCCTTTGACACCCCATCCGAGAGGAGTGTAAAATTTAAAAAGGGTTAAAAAATTGCATATATAAAGATTTGATCCTTCTTTGTAATTAATAAATGCGAAGTTAAATGAATCTAGATTAATTGATAAAAAAATAAATTTGACTCGTTTTTAAAAGATGTACATCATTCTAATGTTGAAAAAAATAAATTAATTAAGTTATTAAAAACAAGAGAGTATGTGATAGACTTGGAAAGTCAAGTAGGGTGTGCCCCGCTAATTCAGGGAAAGACATGAAAAATGTAACGACCATCGCATTATCCATTAAGTCAAGTCACAGCCACTTAGAAAAAAATCACGGCCAGTTGCAGTTTTCGTGAGAGGAAGATTTCTAATTTGTCCACTAGTGAAGGAGGTTCTCAATCATTCGTGATTTTTTATTATCTATTGACGGGGCTTATCGCAGACCATCCACCGATTCTTTCCGTATATGAA
>JASDQU010435434.1:79912-101132 GCA_032191745.1 Picea mariana | reverse complement strand
CTGTCGACCTGGAGGAATGGCAGACAAGGTCCCGCAAATATATCTAAAAGACTCGATCGCTTTCTGGTAGCGGAGAGTCTTCTCCTACCTTCATATAATAGCCGAGCTTGGGTTAAACTGCCTTTCCTGTCAGATCATGCGCCGATCTGTCTCCAAATAGGGGAAGGCCACGGCGGTAAGGGACATTCCTTCAAATTCAATTCAATGTGGTTGAAGGATCCCACCTACATAAAACTTGTTACATCTGTGTGGACGGACTGCACGCTCGACATACCTGGAGACGCCCAAGGGAACCTGTCCAGGAAACTCAATTCATTAAAATCACACTCGATTCTTTGGCTGAAGGATAAAAAGCTCAGTGAACAGGCTGAGCTCAACAACATTGAATTGGAGCTAGAATCACTCCTAATTCAAAAGCACCAGATGCATAGCAGTGTGGGGATTGAACTCAAGATCCGTGGACTAGAGGCCGCCCGCAACAAACTACTTCGGGATGAGGAGGAGCGATGGCGTATTAAGAGTCGGATGCTGTGGTTGGCGGGAGGTGACAAAAATACTGCATATTTTCATAGAGTGGATTGCTCTCGTAGAACAAAAAAACAAATCTGGGAGATTGAAGATGCATTTGGAACATTACACCACTCACAGGCTGAGATTAAATCGGCATCTTACACACACTTTAAATCTTTTTACCAAGCTCCTCCAGCTCCTTCACTTGACGCGCAGACAACTATTGCCAGTTTATTCCCAAAACTGATTTCTCCTAAAGAGGAAAACTTGTTACATGCTCCCTACACAAAGGAAGAACTACTGGAGGTAATCAAAAGTTTTAAAAGGGAGAAAATTCCAGGACCAGACGGCTGGTCGGTCGAGCTCTTCCTTCACTTTTTCGACCTGATGGGACAGGACATCCTTGATGTCATTGAAGACTCGAGATCTAGAGGATCTGTAAGTGCCTATTTGAATAAAACCTTTGTAAATTTGATCCCAAAAACAAATCTACCCAGGCATTTCAATGAATTCCGCCCCATTTCGCTCTGCAACATCTGTTACAAATTTATCACAAAACTCATAGTTGGTAGACTCCGTCCATATCTCTCTCGGGCGCTCTCCGAAGAACAGCTGGGCTTCCTCAAAGGAAGACAGATTCTTGATGTTGTTGGCGTTGCACAAGAGTGCATCCATAGCATTAAGACAAAAAACCTTCAAGCCATTCTCCTAAAGCTGGATCTAAAAAAGGCATTCAATTGCATTAATTGGAATTTTCTGCACCTCATCCTTATCCAGAGCGGTTTTGGCACTTTTACTACAAATTGGATAATGGGCTGTATCACCTCGGAAAATCTGGCGATTTTAATCAATGGTGAAGCTACAAAGGCCTTTCATTGTGAGAGAGGACTCTGCCAGGGTTGCTCACTACCCCCCCTTCTTTTCATTTTGATTCTGGAAGGTCTCAGCATCTTACTAAATAACAAGCAATCGCAAGGACTCTTGAAAGGAGTCAAGGTGGCAGGGCTGACACATATTCTTCATATCCTTTTTGTTGATGACATTTTGATCTTGACAAATGCAAGTTTAGCCGAATGGTCCATCATACATTCAATCCTCACATCTTTCTGTTTTGTATCTGGTTTAGAAATCAATGCTTCTAAATCCTCCTTCTTGACTTCAAATGTGCAGGAGTCCATAAAACTGGATCTAAGTGAGCTTTTTGGAATTGGTTTCCTTGAACTTGAAAAGGGCTTTACCTACTTAGGATACCACTTAAAATCCACCAGATATACTATAAAAGATTGGGCTTGGCTTATTGATAAATTCAATAAAAAAATTCTCAACTGGAAGCACAGATTTCTCTCTATGGGGGGAAGATATATTCTGATTAAAGCGGTGCTAGAAAGCCTTCCAGTCTATTGGATGGCTTTAGCACACATACCAGCCTCAGTATTGAAGTCACTCCGTCAACTCATCTTCTCTTTTCTTTGGTCCGGATGTAAGAAGAACAAAATCTTTCACCTTAGCAAATGGGAGGAGCTTGCAAAACCGAAGTCGATGGGAGGCTGGGGACTAAAAAACCTACCGCTCTTTCAAAAGGCACTTTCGGCAAACACATTTTGGAGAATTTTAACAAAACCAAGATTTTGGCATTCGGTTATCAAAGCTAAGTATCTACATCATCTTCCGGTCCATATTTGGATCAGATTCGCGGAGGTACACCATAAAACAGGTTCTCAGTCTTGGAGAAACTTTTCATCCACTCTTCCAATCATTTTAAAGGGGCTCTCGTGGATTCCAGGAGACGGACATCTGATCGAAGTTGGCAGCGACTGCATACTGGGATTAGGCAGAAAAGTCATTCTCTCTCCACCGCTGCGTGCTCATCTACAAGAAAGAAACATACATTTTCTTCATCAAATCTACAGTCAGTCCATTGCCGACCCACTTGGTGACTCTTGGAAGACCGGTCTGGATCTCCTATTAGATTCGGATCATTGGGCTGAATGGGAAGTCTTCATACAACTCCTCAAAACATCCGGTGTGCGTTTGCAACAAAAGGTAGACTCCCTTATCTGGATGGGGGGAGATCGTACTGGTATTTTAACTGCAAAGAATGTCTATCATGCTCTGGCAGCCCACAAATGGAAGTCTACATTTGCAAGATGGAGACAAAAGATTTGGAGAGCCATTGGGCCATTAAAACACAAACTGTTCGCTTGGCTTCTTCTCAAGAATAAACTCTTGTTTTGGGACAAATTGCAAGCGCGTGGCTGGGAGGGCCCAAACCGCTGCTCACTCTGTGCACGAGCCATCGAATCGATGCTGCATGTATTTGTACAGTGCACATACACCCGGGCGATTTGGTCACTTATCTCATCGACACTAAAAATTTCCACATCATGGAGTGGTGACAATGTACTCACTTGTTTTCAAAAATGGATCCAGAACCACAACACCCTTTCAATGCTTCCTATATTCCTGTGCTGGCACGTTTGGCTGGCCAGAAACACATCTATATTTAATGATAAGAAGCTATCTATCCAACACGTCACATCTCTCATTTTGGCAGAGGTAAGCCATCATGGCAAGACTCCACAGATTCAGCCATCGATTAGGAGTCCCTTTCAATTCCCTGCAGATAGAGTGGTGGCCTGGTTTGACGGGGCCTCTCAACAGGGGGGTGCACTTTGTGGAGTCGGGGGGGAAATTTCCCTAAACCCCCATTCATGTATTCGTTGGACCTTGAACTGTGGACTGGGCTCAAACAACAAGGCTGAGCTATTAGGTGCATGGACTTCTCTTGTTCTAGCGAGCCGCCACACCGAGGAATTGTTACTCCTTGGTGACTCAAAGCTTACGATCGACTGGTTGAATGGACTGACAGACTTTCGTGTGGCAGCCCTCTCTTGCTGGAAAGACAGGACAAAAGATGCATCTCTTCACTTCCGAAAGCTTACCTGCCAGCATATTTACCGAGAGGAAAACTCAGATGCGGACTTCCTCTCCAAAAAATCCCTGCTCCTCCCTCCGAGCCAAATTTTCTTTTCATATTGGGAGGATGGCAACGAGGGACTTACATATAAGATCAAGCTTTGAATTATTTTTTCTGAAATCAATTACTCACTGCCAGTCTTGACAGCTCCTCGGCCGAGATCTACATCCGATTACTAGTTAAGAAATGAACTCTGAAGTAAATTACTGGCAATCTTGACAGCTCCTCGGCCGAGATCTAACATCTGATTGCTAGTTAAGAGACAAAAATCTGCAGTTAAATATAACGCTGGCAGTCTTGACAACTGACTGGTAATTATAATAGCAGAACGTGAGCTTTGATTCGCTTTGAATGTAAACAATTGTTGGTTTATTGAACCAAGTTTGTAGTTGTATTTCCTGGTTTATCGTGGCTGTATGAAAACTAGACTTATGTAAATTATTATATTTTATTGAATATATAGAGCAATTTTTTCTCGTGGAAAAAAAAAAAGGAAGAGAAAATGTGTTGGGATAATGAATTAGAGGGTAAAAGAAAATTAATATATTATAATGAGGTGATGAACTATAATCTAAAAGATCAAAAGTATCTCTTTGTTTTGACTAACTAACATGATGAAGAAAATCAACTTTACTAAAATAAAAACAAATTCTCAAGATTTACATAGCTAATAGCCATTTTGACTAACTAACATGATGAAGAAAATCAACTTTACTAAAATAAAAACAAATTCTCAAGATCTCCATAGCTAATAGCCATGGGATGAAAGAACTTGTCATCTTTATGATACTAAGAGGGTTGAAAATGAAAAATACTTTCTCTTAGAATGTCTGGCATATACTGAGATCAAATCTCAATTTCAAAATATTTGTGACATTATCAACCTTACTAACTTTCTAACTAAAAAACTATGGTGATATTGAAACACTTCTCTTATGCTTTTCAAGCACTGAAATAGAATTCTAGAAAATTCTAAGTAATCTTTTACCTTTTTAAAATCCAATAAACCAGATAATAATAATAATGATAATATTAATAAAGAAAGTTTTGTTCCCCCGAATGGGGTGATATTGGGCAGCATGAGTGTACAAGCCAAGGAGAGGCCACCCGACCAGCTAGTTAGCTAGATGGCACAAGAAGGTCCMAATTCTCCGGCCACGTCCCATCCCCCTCCTGGTACATCACCTCACACTTTAAGGTTCACTGCCGCCACCTTGCCGAGCCTTCACAAAGGGAGCCCATTGCATGAGTTGGAGGATTTGCAGGTTGAGATCTCACATGGAGAGGAGCATGTCACCACAACAGTCACCTCCCCATCCAGGACCAAGAGCCCTTATCGCTGAACTCAGGAGCATTTTCCCTCTATCAGCTCCCAACGCCATCCCTCTTCCTCACATAATTCTTCTGATCCTCAAGCTCTGCGCATCCATCCTCACTGCAACGACACCCTTTATGCCATGCCTGAGAGACAAATCTAGAAGAGACGCAACCTGATACATAGCCAGGGGCAGGAAAATGCCAAGTTCGTACCACCTCTCGGACACAGAAATGCCTTGCACCGATATCCCTTCAGATTTCGACGCTCTCCCTGTCCTGCCATCTATTATGGTTTCTACTCCCGCAGAGCCACAACTTGAAGCCACTCAAGAACTTTCTCCTCTCTCAAATGAGTATGGCTTTCGGGTTGAATGGTTCGACGCCTTCGGGAACTCCCTGGGCTACGCACCTCCCCCACCCTCTCCTCCACCACCACTCCGACCACCTCCCACCTTCTTCCTGTCACGCCACCTTTCTGAAGCCACCTCTTCCCCTTCTCCTCATCCCTCCACCTCGACGTATTCCCCAACTCATCCCCCTTGCCACAACCTTGCTAACCAGGAAGATATAACAAAGGCTTTGCATGATTTGGCTAGGGGCCAGCAGGAAATCAAATCCTCCCTAAGGGACTTGCAGACGAAGGACGAAGATCAAAGGACAAGGGTGGACAAACTGCTACTCTTTCTCCAAGACCTTAGACAGGCGAGCGCTGAATGAGACAAGAGAAAGATGAAAAATACCCATGTCTTCGCAGGCCCAACCTATGGTCTAGGTCTTTGAAAAGTTCTCCCTTTTTCTAGTCTTTTACTCCATGTTTTTTAAGTTAGATATGAAACTATATAGATAGTCTTCTCTTCTTATATTAGAATTCAGATAGTTCAGAGCCCTGCACGACATAGTAGGTTTTCTCATTACAGTTAGTTTCGTCTATTTTTGGACAAGTATCATTATATTTTGGACAAGTGTCACTAAATTTTTGAACTAGGACCAATAGTGGTTTCCCAGCTGGGCATGTTGACACCTAGAACAATCAACTTGTAAATTTTCAAAAGACTCTAATATACTTACTAACTTACAAAATAAAATAAAATAAAGAAAGTTGTGTTTAACTTAATAATAAAGACAAATTAAAAATAATATATCTGATTTACCTATATTCCTCCCTTAAAAAAATACCTTACATCATTTAATTTTAAAAATTTGTAACTTAATTATATAAAATTTATTAAAAAAAAAATTAATTTCTCAAAATCAATAAAATTATTTATAAAGAATTATTTATTTATTTTTTCTTTTATTTTAACTATAAAATTTATTTACAAAATTTAAGTTTAAATCATCTTTTATACATATAACACCTATGCACTATGCACCAAGTTTATATATATATATAGTTTTCTAATTAATTTTAATTTTTATTTAATATATATTAAGTAAAAATTTAAACATTTAAAATTTTATATAAATATTTATTAAAAAGAATTTAAAATTAAATGTTATATATATATATATATATATATATATATATATATATATATGAATTTGAATTTAAAATTAAATATAAGATATATATTTTTGATAAGAAAAAATAAATCAATCCTCAGAGGACACTAGAATTGATCCTGAAAAGGTATAAAAGTTATAGCAGTAACAGACCACAATCGACCCCGTATAAAAATAAAAATGAGAATCTTTTTTACTTATCAGAAATAAGTAAAATTAGGATAGTGATCCTTTACTCGACATACTCTCTCTATATATAAAAACAAAACTGAAACATAACATAAACTATGTTACATTGAAATTCTAGCCCGACCGTTGTTTTGTTTGTTTGTGAAATTAACGTCATGTCCCATTGAATTCTTAGCACGAGCTTTGAATTCGGAATCACCCGGTAAGACCAACGCCAATAGGTTTTCCATTTTATTGGAATGAACTGAGCTTCTAAATTTTAGGACGTCTTACTATATTATAAATAAGCCAGGGCTCTTTCCTTAAACAGTGCAGTGTAGACTTCCAAATGGGCAAACTGTTCGATATGGGTTTTGATAAGTTGCTTCAGACTTTGACACACTCTGCAACATTCATAACCGGTATAGGAGGTACTGCGACATGGGCTATTATTGGATTCATCGCGACTCTCATATTCCGCCAGATATTGCTGCAAAAGAGTCGAAGATTGCCTCCTGGGCCCTATGCATTCCCAATCATTGGAAATCTCCATCAATTGAGACTACCTGCTCACTGTTGCCTTAAAGACCTTGCTGACAAATATGGTCCCATTACGTTTCTACGCTTCGGCTCTGTCCCTACCGTTGTCGTTTCTTCCTCTGAGATTGCCAGACAGTTTCTGAAAACTCATGATTTGACATTTGCCAGCCGACCTCCAACGACTGTAGGAAAATACTTCGTCTACAATTTCAAAGATATCGCGATGGGTCCTTATGGAGATCACTGGAGGCAAATGAGAAAAATATGCGTGTTAGAACTGCTGACAGCCAGGAGAATCGAGTCCTTCAAGCACGTTCGAGAGGAAGAAGTGTCTGCCACGATGCGTTCAATTTGGGAAAAGAGTGAGAAGGGCACAACAGCCCTCAATGTGACCAAGACCATCACTACCGTCACCTCCAATATCATTTGGCAAATACTGGCCGGTCAGAAATTTTCTGACGATGACTTGGGTGCCAATGACAAAGGATTCAAGGATCTGATACTAGAGGTGTCAGCTGCCTCCGGAGAATTTAACATTAGATATTTCATCCCTTATTTGGATTGGCTTGATTTCCAAGGTATCAAGTGGCGGCTGAAGAAGGCAAATAAAAGGTTCGATGCATTCGCTGAGAAACTAATAGAGGAACATATTCATCATCGCATGGCCGCGACCTCCAACGACCAGGAAGAGACAGAGGCAGAGCCTCTTAAAGACTTCGTCGATGTGCTGCTCGAGACGGCCGAAACCTATATAAACAGTGAGACAAAAATGACACGGGAAACAATCAAGGCTGTTCTATTTGTATGTTTGCAGGCCATTGGCCGTTCTATTCGAATTCTCAAACTAGAGTTACTCAATGAAACATTTTTCTGTGTATTTTTTTTCGTTATGATTGTAGAAGCTAGTCACAACGTTGTCAATTTGGGTCGAACAACTTCTCAGACAAAAAGATTTAATTTTCTCTGTTTTTGTATCTGTGTAGGACATGTTCTCAGGTGGAACGGAGACGACGGCGACTGCATGAGAATGGGCAATGAGTGAGCTGCTGAGACATCCTCATGCAATGAAGAGATTACAGGGAGAAATTTGTGAATAACCGGGGGTCGCGTATTTACAGACGCTCGATTCCAAAACGAAACACAACCAGGATTGTCGAGACGCCAAGTCACGAAAAAAAAGGGCTGTGGGGCCAGGACCTCGTGGTATCGGGTATCAGCGTTTGGAAGCGCCCAACACAAAACAAAATGCAACAATCCCCTGAGTCGCGATATGGCGAGAAATTTGTGGGGCCCGCTACTTCGGGGTTTCGGGTATCAGCGATTGCAAAATGCCAAACACCAAAACAAAATGCAACAGAAATTATCGAGTTGCGATATGTGAGAAAGGGTGTTAAAATGTGAGCGGCTTAATTGAACAAACCGACAGATGATTCAAAGAAGAAATTGCTAGAACAGAGTTTACAAACTCAATGACTCAAAATTATAAACGCAGAATTCACAGAGAGAATTCAAAAAACTACTTCTATTCAAAAAATGTGATTCTTCAGATCACCACTCGATTCAATAAATGCTTTTAAGCTATCCCGATTACAATTTTGACTTTGGTATTTAAACACAGAAAATTTCTCCTTCGATCTTCTAAAGGATTTTACGGTTAGATTCTGGTTGCTTGAAAGGTTGAGGCGGCCACCATTTAAGCAACGTAAGACAAATTAGTAATCGGTGGTTGGCCCTCGAGTCTTGAAAGGTCAACACTGCCACCGATGCACCGTTTACACAGGCGGTGAAATGATTACATCCTTACATACTCCCTCTTAATCATTTCAGAGAAAAACAAACTGAAAACATGTAAAACAAAAATTGTTGTAAACAATGCATTACAGCTTGCAGACCCCAATATTATTTCTATGAATTTTAAACAATTCATTTCCCAAAGCCTTCGTAAACATGTCTGCAAATTGTTCTTCAGATCTGCAGAACTGAAGATAAATTTCTTTGCCATTTACCAGCTCTCGAATGAAATGATACCTTGTATCAATGTGCTTACTCTGTTTGTGAAAGACATGATTCTTTGACAGTGCAATGGTAGATTTATTGTCACAGACAATCTGGGTTTCATCATTTTGATTATGCGACAATTCATTCAAGACCCTTCTCATCCACACAGCTTGACATGCAGCTGCAACTGTTGCAACATACTCTGCCTCAGTAGAAGATAGAGTCACAATGGGCTATTTCTTTGATGCCCATGCCACTGCTCCAGATCCAAGACTAAACACATACCCATATGTGTTTTTCCTGTCATTAATGGAACCTGCAAAATCAGTATCAGTATATCCGATCAGCTCAAAGTTTAAGCTGGTTATGTATCGGATACCAAAATTAGTTGTTCCAGCAACATATCTCAGGATCCTCTTTCCTGCTTGCCAATGAGTGCTCTTCGGAGTCTCCATGAATCTTGAAATCAAACTTACAGCAAACATGATATCAGTTATGGTTGTTGTTAAGTACATAAGGCTTCCAACCAGCCTCTTATACAGAGTTGGATCAACATCTGATCCCTCATCATTCTTGCTAAGTTTAATATCAGTTGCCATAGGTGTTGCAACTAGTTTACAATTCAACATTATAAACCTTTTCAATACTTCATTTGCATAGTTAGTTTCACAAATGAAAATGCCATCATCAGTTTGATCCACTTCAATTCCAAGAAAAAACTTCATCAATCCTAAATCGGTCATCTCAAACTCTGTTTTCAAGGCATTTTTAAAATCATCTACAGATAGATCTCCAGTAAAAATCAGGTCATCAACATACAAACAGACAATCAAAATTTTACCTTTCTGGTTCACCTTTGTATATAGAGTTGGTTCACTTGGACTTCTGCTGAATCCAACACTGATTAGGTATTCATCAATCCTACTATACCAAACTCTGGATGCTTGCTTCAATCCATATAAAGCTTTCCTTAACTTGTAAACCTTATCTCTATGTTTATCAATCTCATAACCTGGAGGTTGTCTTACATAAACCTCTTCTTCCAAATATCCATTTAAGAATGCAGACTTGACGTCCATCTGATGCATGATCCATCTATTCTGAGCTGCAATAGCTAAGGCCATCCTCACATTGTCAATTATTGCTACGGGAGAAAAAGTTTCATTGTAATCAATACTGGGTTGCTGACTAAACCTCTGAGCTACAAGTCTTGCCTTGTACTTTTCAACTTCACCTTCTGCATTCAGCTTAGTCTTATATACCCACTTAACACCAATATTGTTCTTACCTTCAGGTAAATCTACAAGATCCCAAGTGTTATTTCGTTCAATGGAATCAATCTCCTCATCCATTGCTTTTATTCAGACATCCTCTTTAGCAGCTTCATCAAAACTTACAGGATCACATGCCATTAATGCAAAATTTGAAATCTGATCTACTTCTTCATTCTGATCATACAATTCTCTTAAGCTTCTAGTATTATGTCCTTTAATTCTGTTTCTTAATGAAGCTAAAGTGGGATTTGATTCACTACTTACCTGTGAATCTGATTGATGTCCACCATATCCAAATGGCTCAACACGCTCATGAGTTCTGGGCATTCTAAATTGAGATGGGCTGAAATTTGGTGCTTTCCTTTTTGGACTTCTTGCGGCAGACGTATGTGCATGTGGAACCATCTGTCTATCTCCTTCAACCTGCTCAACTCCATCATCATCTTCATGGGGTAACACAACTCCCTCTAAAATTGATTTGTCAATACTTCCATCCCAGGCTTCATCATCTTTAAATTGAACATCTCTACTGATTACATACTTCTGGGTAATGGGATTGTAGAGTTTATATGCCCTAGACTCTTCACTGTATCCAACAAAGATACATCTCTCGCTTCTGTCATCCAACTTCCTTCTCATTTCTGCAGGTACATGTGCAAATGCAACACATCCAAAATTTTTGAAATGAGAAACATTGCAAGGCTTACCATCCCAGGCTTCCTAAGGTACACGATCCCTCATGGTCTTGGTCAGACTTCTATTCAAGATAAAAATAGAGAAAAGAACTGCATCTCCCCAATATTCATTTGAAACATGCTTCTCTTTCAACATGCTATGAGCCATGTCCATGATAGTCCGATTCTTCCTTTCAACCACTCCATTATGCTGTGGAGTATATCGAGTAGTAAACTGCCTTTTAATTCCATGAAGATCACAGAATTTAATGAATTCATCTAGTTTATACTAACCTCCTCTGTCAAACCTCAGGATCTTAATGGTTCGACCACTCTCATTCTCAACCATAGACTTAAACCTCTTGAAAACTTCAAAGGCTTCAGATTTCTGCTTCAGCAAATACAACCAAGTCTTCCTACTAAAATCATCAATGAAAGTCATAAAATAAACACAACCAGTTAAAGAAGGTGTTTGCATAGGTCCACATAAATATGTGTGGACAATTTCCAATGGAGCTTTTGCTCTGTAGGAAACACCTGAAACAAATTTCTCTCTGTGATGTTTTCCAAGTATGCAACTCTCACAAGAGCTTGCGGGTTATTGAATACAAGGTAACCCCTTTACCATCTGTTTCTTATGTAACAGATATAAGCCACCAAAATGTAAATGACCATATCTCAAATGCCATAACCAAGATTCATCTAAACTTCCATCTTTATAAGCATTCAAAGAATCACTCAAATCATTTTTCATAACAAGTGGAAACATCCTATTCTTGGTCATCTCTACTCTTGCAATCAACTGTTTGTTGGGTAACTTATCATAGATTGAACATACCTTATTCTTGAAGAATACTCTATACTTTTTCTCCAGCAGTTGTCCAACACTAATGAGATTGCATTTTAAACTAGGGACAAAGTAAACATCATCAATATTTCTTCTCTGATTGTTCTTAGTGTAAACTAGAACTATGCTTTTACCATTGACTATAACCTTACAACCATTTCCCAGTTTGACTTCAGACTAAATACTAGTATCAATGGAAGAAAATAAGTCTGTATTACCAGTTATGTGGTTACTGCAACCACTATCCAAAAACCAAATATCATTTGCACTTTCCTGAGTGACATTATGGGTCAAAAACACAGGATTTTGATGATCCTCAGACTCATTTGTAATATGTGTAGAATGTTTTCCAACATCTGTCTGTTTCTTCCAACATTTGTTAGCAAAATGCCCAAACTTTTTACAATAATAACATTGTACTTTAGTTTTTTCATCCCTCTGATTTTCTTGCTGCCAGGGTTTGCTGCTACTCCCTCTTAAATTAAGAGGATTCTACTGGAACTTCTCCTCAGACTCTGATTCATCTCTATTGTCCCTTCGACCAGAAAATCGACCTCCTCTTCCACAATTATAAGACCTTCCTCTGCCTCTGCCTCTGGTAATATGCAGTTGGGATTTGAAAGCATGCTCAAATGATCCTTCTTCATATCTAGATATCCTAGATTCATGAGCAACAAGAGAACGAGTTAACTCATCAATTTTCATTTGACTTAAATCTTTAAATTCCTCTATGGGTACAACAACAAGTTCAAACTTCTCATCACTTTCTCAATAACTCTTTTATTTTCAATATCATCTCCATACTACCTGAGCTAGTTCACAACACTCATTACTTGAGTCATAAAAGTATCAACACTTTCATTATCCTTCATCTTCAGATTTTCAAAATCCCTTCTCAAATTCTGCAACTTGACTGTCTTCACCTTGGATACACCTTGATAACAAGTTTCAAGAATGTCCCAAGCCATCTTCGAAGATGTAGCACTAGAAATCTTCATAAAAATGGATTCATTTAATCCTTGCTGGATTAATTCAAGAGCTTTGTTATCCTTCTTCCTATTTTCCTTCAGCAAAACACGGTTAGCATTAGACAGAGCCAATTCTGTTGCAGCATCAGTTGGCTCAGCATAACCATCAATAACATAAGTCCACAAATCCTGAGAATGCAAAATCGTCCTCATCCGAATATACCAGGAATCATATGACTTCTCGCTCAGGACAGGAACCTGAATCTGAGAAGAACTACTACCAGATGTAGCCATTTATAAAAGTTTGAAAGAAATCAAATAAACCTTCGCGCAGAAAAAATAGGAAAGCGGAATTGAGCACCAACAAGAATTATCTTCATTGAAATGAGCAACTGATAGGATGCTCTGCATGATAGACTGACAGCTCTGATACCAAATGTGAATAACTGGGGGTCACGTATCGACGTTTACAGATGCTTGATTCCAAAATGAAACAAATGGTATCGGGTATCGGCGTTTGGAAGCGCCCAACACAAAAACAAATGCAACAATCCCCCGAGTCGCGATATGGCGAGAAATCTGTGGGGCCCACTACTTCGGGGTTTCGGGTATCGACAATTGCAAAATGCCAAACACCAAAACAAAATGAAACAGAAATTACCGAGTTGCGATATGTGAGAAAGGGTGTTAAAAGGTGAGTGGCTCAATTGAACAAACCGACAGATGATTCAAAGAATAAATTGTCAGAACAGAGTTTACAAACTCAATGACTCAAAATTATAAACGCAGAATCCACAGAGAGAATTCAAAAAACTACTTCTATTCAAAAAATATGATTCTTCAGATCACCACTCGATTCAAGAAATGCTTTTAAGCTATCCCAATTACAATTTCAACTCTGGTATTTAAACACAGAAAATTGCCCCTTCGATCTTCTAAAGGATTTTAATCAAGGCGGTTAGATTTTGGTTGCTTGAAAGGTTGAGGTGGCCACCGTTTAAGCAACGTAAGACAAATTAGTAATCAGTGGTTGGCCCTCGAGTCTTGAAAGCTCAAGATGGCCACCGATGCACCGTTTACATAGGCGGTGAAATGATTACATCCTCACAAAATTGAATTGGTTGTTGGTCAACCTGGAAAAGTAAAGGAATCAGATCTATCAACCATGAAATACCTCCACTGTGTGGTGAAAGAGACACTGCGGTTATACCCACCGTTGCCTCTGGCTCTTCCACATCATTCAATAGAGGTTGTCACAATCGGAGATTACTATATTCCTAAGAAAATGATGCTACTCATGAATTTGTGGGCAATAGGAAGGGATCTCACTGTGTGGGGGGCAGATGCTTTGGAATTTAAGCCGGAGAGGTTTATGCAGGAAGAATATATAGATTTAACAGGTCAACTGAACTTGAAAATCATTCCGTTCGGGTCAGGTACGAGAGGATGCCCAGGGTCTCTTATGGCTATTCTGATGGTTGAGCTTTCATTGGCTAACCTGGTTCATGTTTTTTATTGGAGAGTTGAAGGCGATCCATCCCAGCTGGATATGGAGGAAGCGTCTGCAACGATGATCCCAAGAGAAGTATCGCTCTTTGCTTTTCCAATCTTGAGACTCCACGGTTGCCTTTAAAATCCGCAAACTATCTACGATAGGCCATAGAATTTTTTCAACATCGAACTTTCGGGTTGGATGCAAAATAAACTAGCACAACCACAAGTCACTCGTGGCTAGTGAACACCGAAATAACCGAGCCCTGGGCATTAAATAACTGCAGAACCCTGCGCATTAAATAACCGACGCGGTAAAAGCTCCAGCCAGGAAAATCCTACCCAGTAAATAATAGTAGTGGCTAGTGAACTTGGGCTCTCTAGAAAATGAAACGTTAATCACTCAGAGGTGGCAATTAGCTAGCTATCATAGTAAATTTCAAATATGATTAAGTAAAAGTAAAAAAATAAACATGTAAACGAATGTCTTTATAATAGTGAGGAAGTTAGTGGTTGAAATCAAAACCATTGATTTATTTGGAGGACTAAGAATATTCCAGCAATATTTAATCTTGTCCATACAAAACTGATTAAGCACTAAAAACATATTAACATATTCGGCGTAATTAAAAAAAAAAAATATTTTTGGGTTGGTTAGTGGTTTTCTATTAAAAAAAAGAAATGAAATTTAAATAATTTTTTATTTTTTTAAAACCTAATAACATGATAAGGGGGATCCACTAGATTTTTGAGTTGGTTAGTGGTTTTCTATTTAAAAATATGAGATTTAAGTAACTTTTTGTTTTTTAAAATCTTGGGAGTATGATAAGGAACATCCAATAGATTTGTGGGAAGTATGTTGGAAGCCGACCTAATATCACACCTCATGTTTCAGTGGATGTAATTTTTTTATATATCGAATTTGTTTTTTTTCCATACTTATCAAAATCTTTAAGGTTAAGGTTTTAGTGGAGGTAATTTTTTTATATATTAATTTTTTTTTTTTTCCACACTTGATGTTTGAGATGTTTGGGTGAATGCCATTTTTTTATATATCAAAATTTGTTATTTTTAGAGTTAAAAAGTTTGGGAAAACCTTAATTACTTCTCTTCTTTTCAAAGATGGTGTTTAAGGTAAACTCTAGAATTTTCAGGGCATAAGGTCCCCCAATAACATGGTTCAAAACCATTACAAGAATACAAAAATATACTTATTATGAACTTAACATGTCACCTATCTAAATTGAACTCATTATTATAAGCTCAACATGTCACTTATCTGAATTGAACTCAAATACTAATTATGAACTTGACATGTCACCTACTTGAATATAACTTATCATTATAAGCTCAACATGTCACCTATATGAATTGAGAACTCAGTCAAAGAGGATAAATCAATCCTTCCCACCACTCAGCTAAATCCAATTGACAAACCAATTTCTTACGTTACTAACGTTCGAGCCCATATGAGAGATAAATAAATCCATTTGATCATTAACCAACGAGTTACTATAACTAACACCCCCAGCTGGTGGTCGTGGGAATAAACCTAAGGCAGGGATAATATATTGCCTGGGGAAGTAGGGTTAGCAAAACCCCGGGAGTGCACTCCAAAGTAATTGTTACTCTTACATCTCCGCTCTTGGCCATAAACTTACTCTGGATATTGGGTCTACTTTGCTTTTCGATCTGAAAAAGAGGGTGATTTTGGTGAATGGGTGCACCTCACGCTGGCACAAAATCACCTCCCTGAATGGCCCTTCCCTAACCTACCTGAAGTTGGACCCGCAGAAGAAATTGACCTCTGGACAACATCATTGTGGGAAAGGTCGGAATGGGAGAGGAATTATTACCGCAAGACACAGGGGAGGGGGTCACAAACGTCTGTATCGTCAAATTGATTTTCGACTCACCGTATTGGTAAATAATGCAGAGAGAGATGTTGACATCGATCTCAAAGAAGCCCAGGAAACCTTTGAAGTAGCTAAAGCTGACTTAGCTCGAGCCGAAGGCAAAAGACAAGCCTCGTTATCGGGGACCTCGCCTCGTTTAAAAATAATACGTCGTCTGAAAACTTTACCAGGGCTCACTAGTAAAAGACCCAACGAACTTGAACAGGGGTCGCAGCGAAATGGTACATTGAGTTGCCACAAAGCTACGTATTCTGATTTTGGCAGCCTTGGAATCAAATAAATTTTGTCCCTATTGTTACAAGCATACCATTCACGGAGAGATAAAAAAAAGAGATTAAACGTACTACTCCTACCCAGGGATAGAAATAGATCACAGATATAAAAAGAAATGGTATTTCAACAAGATCTAATCTCTTTATTTATTTAATTTGAAATTTTGATTTCAATAGATCATAATTTAATGGTTGAATATGGTAGACATCCTAAATATTCAGGTGTTAAAATTGGCATGTCTTCTTAACTGAGCAACATGATTCTGTAAAATTTCTCAAGTTACCAGTCATTTCATTATTGTGCGGTGGACCATTAAACTGTCATTCATATCCCACCAAATTTTCTTAAAAAAATGTTTTTCACCCTGATCCAACCGCGGCCGCGGGTTGCATCTTATCCCACTAGTTTTTTAACCCCAATCCCGCGGAGGCCGAGGGTTGCATCTGTGCCATCTGGTTGTACAAATAAAAATAATCATTTCAAAGCATTTAAGTAATCGCCCTGCCCTGGGAAATTCTGGCTACCTCGTTAAGACACAAAGTTGCTATAAAGTAATAAAAATTATGGAATTCATGACCAGCATGACCAGCAAAGTCTGTGAGACGGCGTTGCCCATCCTCTGCGCACGCCGCTCTTTGGGGACGTAATTTTTAATGCACGTCGTGCATAAAGGAATTCCTTTCCATTTTAAAAATCTAATATACTTTCCTTAAAGCAGCCAACCTATATTGATTGGTCGCTAGGGCGTGGTACTAGCACAACTGTAAAGTGGCTGGTGTTGTGGTTGGTGAACGCTGAAAGTTATCTGAACGGACAACACTCCAGTACACTGCTGTGAATTGAAATGCACTGACAGTTGAAACTCACATAGTGCTGAGAAAATTCAAAAGTTAATCTTAAATGTGGTAATTTCAAAGGTTAATCATTAAACGTGGCAATCATATGGTGGTACAGTAATTTCTTAATATGATTAGGTAAATGTTAAAAAGTACACAGGTTAACTGCTGCATTAAAAAATACAAGGAAGTTATGAAGAGTAAATCACATTCATTGATTTGAGAGGACGACTAAGAATATGCTAGCATTTTCAATTGTTAACTATCAGATTAGAATTTTAGATTAAAAGGTGATTAATTGTTCCCATCTCCAATAGGTATAAGCCTTTCAGCCTAATTATTTGTAAAATTTTATCATAATATTACCCAACGTCGCTTTATTTGTGAAAAGAGCGTTCTAAGTGCTGGTGAGGTCAAATTTAAAGCTGTCCGTGATGTTAAATTAGAGCAAATCAATGTATTCTGTTTAATATCATTTTCAAAGGTGAGTTGTGTCGTCCCTGAAATTAAATTTAATCTATAAGAGTGTATAAATATACCTTTGGTCATGAATAAAAGACATAGCAGTTGGTGTGCTCTCTCTCTGTAGCACCTCTCTCTTATATCCTCTATTTTCAGACATAGCAATTGGTATGTCCTCTCTCTTTGGCACCTCTCTCCTATTTTTTCTATCATGGTATCAGAGCGACGTAAGGCCTCATTCTTTTGGGAGACGGCTTAGGTCATGGAATATTGAGGATGTAATCTTACAAAAGAGTAGGAGTAGGTTAGGTCCTAGGTCATGGAGTATTGAAGATGTAATTTTGCAAAACAGTAGGAGTAGGTTAAAGAAGGATAGAAGTCGATTTTGTTTCTATGTATAAATGATTTTGTATGATTTTGTAAAAACTGAGAATCAAAGTTTTAAGCATGGTATCTGAGTGAGTTAAGACTCCTCTTAAGAGTCTGCCTAGGTCATGGAGTGAGACTTCCTAAGTCATGCAGTATGGAGTATTGAGAACATAATCTTACAAAACAGACAGTAGGAGTAGGTTAGAGAGTAGCGTAAAAGTTGATTTTGTTTCTATTTTTAGATCCTCTTGTCAACGCTGATAATCAAAGTTTAAGCAACATCTATGTGATGTCTTTCCAATCTCTATTTTAGCATTTTGTTTTATTTGGATCAGTGAAATATTATGTTTCATATCCTTCAAATCCGTGTAATATTATGTTTCATCTACTTCAAATAGGTGTAGAGAACAATTGAGTTACATTAATTTTTTAAAGTTTAAATGAGGTACGGTATCTTAAATGATGTAAGGTTATTTTTAGTTTGTGTCTATTATTAACTTAAACATTGTTTTCTTTATTACTTACTATCATTTCATGCAGAGTTTTTGGTTTAATGAATATTGTATTTAGAGTTAATGAAATAAAACACAAAATTTAATAATAAAAAAAACAAATTCAATAATATAAAAAATTCTGAACAACTCAAAGTATAAAAAGAAAATATATATAGAGTTTTTTTTTTTTAAATTATTATTTTATTTAAAAAATACATAATTTACCAAAAATAAATTAACTTAAAATTGAAAGACTATTCATTTATGTGAACATAAATTGAAGGCAAGTAAAAATATTGGAATTTTAGCATTGCAAAAGAGGATAAGACCCAGACCCATGTGCATATTGATATTAGGTGGGAATCTAGAACATAGCTAAGACGTTATGAAGATTATGACATATTGAATAAGAAAAGTATCTCTTGTGTATATAACATTCATAGATGAGGGTATACATTTTGTTTTTATCTTGGATTTATTTTAGGTAATAGTTTCAATGATGTTTTTGAAATTATAGTTTAACGTATCATACTATAATTTAATTGTTTTGGTGCTTTATTAGTGGAAAAACTGGATGTATTGGTTTGTAGGGCTCATTTTAGGGCCAGATTCTACTTTGGAGATTTGGAGTCAAGAGATTTCCAAGGATGTGAAATAAACTCAATTGGAGTTTGTTGCAATGCTACGCCTTCCACAATAATTTGTATTATATTGGGAATGAAATGAGATACAAACAAAACTATAACAAAGAACACATAATTACAATGAAACCCAGATTTTATTAATGAATAAAATAACATAATACTATAGAATACAAACTAACTAGAATAGTGTTAGCTTATCTCTGAAGAGAAAGAGATGTGAATTATGCTCATTAGTAAAAATATATTGCAAGGGGCTGAAATAGTGACCTTGTTGTCTACATCATGAAAAAATAATAATACATTCTTTTACAAATGGAGAGTATATTTAGACACGAGGATGTATCTTATGTAGAGGAGTGTTTGATCACTACTGAAAAACCTTCTGACAATATCCATGGGTATCATATAGACATCTAGACACTGTTGACCAAACATGATCGATCTTTTGGACAGATACCTCAAGGGAGACCATCAAACAATGAATTTGAGCACACTATTGAATTGAAAGAGGGAGAAAAACCCGTGATCACCACTCCCTACAGGAATCCAAAGAAATTTAAGGATGATATTGAGAAGGCCATTAAGGTATTACTTGAGATGGGACACATCAGGCCTAGATCTAGTCCATTTACATCTTTTGTAGTGTTGGTGAAGAAGAAGGATGGAACGATGTGGATGTACATTGACTATAGAGAATTGAATAAAAAGACAATCAAGAATAGGTACCCAATACCCATGATCGACAAGCTTCTAGATGATTTGCATAGAGCATGTATTGTTCAAAGATTGATATTCGATCGGGGTAGCTCAGCAGATTAGAGTGAGAGAGTAGCATATTCCCAAAACTACTTTCAGATTCCATTATGGGCATTATGAGTTTTTGTTCATGCCATTTGGGTTGACCAACGCACCAACCACCTTTTAGTCCCATAATCACATATTCAAAAATAAGTGAAGGAAATTATTGTTAGTATTCTTTGATGATCTTTTGATATATAACATGACATGGGAGGAACACTTGGAGCATTTGGATGACATCCTAAGTAACATGGAGGAACAATTAGTGTATGCCAAGGAGTCAAAGTGTGATTTTGGCATGAAAAAGGTCTTATACTTGGGTAAATTCATGGAGTTGGATAACACTTTCGTGACAATCGGATCTCCAAAATTCCGAAAGATGTTTTTTTGGCCGAACTAATTTTCTTTTTCGGCGGGAAGGTATTTTTTTCGGCCAAAATATTTTTCGTCTGAACCATTGAACGTCAAATCGAATGGTACAGTGACGCTGCCCTCGATTTTCATGTAGAATTTTAGCCGGACGAATTTTTTTCATTCGACAATATTTTTTCGGCCAAAATATATTCCGAACGAAAAAATATTTTAGCCGAAAGAATATTTCGTCCGAAACATTCTTTCGGCCAAAATGTCTTTTCGGTCGAAATATCTTTCGGCCGAAAAAGTCTTTCGGCCGAACAAATGTTTATATTTTTACCGCACATTGTACCTGTGCTGGTCTTTTGAGCTCTTAGCGAGTGATAGTGATACTGATGTATTTTGAGCTATTTCTTGCGGTCGTTTGAGCTGTTGCGGTCGTTTGAGTTGTTGGCAGTCGCTTGAGCTTTTGTTGCAGTCACTTGAGTTGTTGGCGGTCGCTTGAGCTATTGGCGGTCGCTTGAGCTGTTGCAGTCGTTTGAGCTTGTTGGCGTGGATGTGTTGGCGAAGCTATTGGCACAGTTTGTTGGTGCAGATGTGTTGGTAGAGATTTTGGCGCAGTCTGTTGGCAGGTGGATGGGTGGTTGGATCTGTAGGTATGCAATTATTTTGAATTTAAATTAAATTTATCAGTAATTTAGAAATTAAATTTAAATTTAAATTTTTAATTTTTAATTTAAATTGTGTTGTGACATGGCCACGAGGGTCCATATCTGTGGCCAAGCCATGGGCATGCCAACGACTTGG
>JASDQU010435434.1:21914-58034 GCA_032191745.1 Picea mariana | reverse complement strand
GATGTGTATGGTATTGACTACAACCAGCCACGTTTTATATTTGAAGATAAAATTCCGGGACGGATGGTTGATTGTAACAAATGGAAAAGGACCGATGTAGGTCACATAGTCGATGGTAGGTCATATTCATATCACGCTGACGAGCCCAAAATGATTAGTCACAGAAGCTATAACATTGAAAATAGCCAACAGGGCTTCGCATCAAATCCCTGTGATAGAGGTAAACAGATTATAAGCCGCCCTTCCAAGGAAAAATACGGTTTTCTGCCCCAGTTTTACGAGGAACTAGGCAGTTCTATGCCCGGTTTTTTCAAGGAACAGTGAGGACATGGAAGGTTTTTTAATTGGGGAAGGAAAAGTTCCAAGAGATCAGAAGTTTGGGAGAAACTTATTAAGTCTAAAGGTGTACACTTATTGATAATTGGTATATTTAATAGGTTTTAAGTGTTTAATTAGTTTTGTATGGACAAGATTAAATATTGATGAAATATTCTTAGTTGTCTCAATAAATCAATGATTGTGATTTCAATCACTAACTTCCTCACTATTATAAAGGCATCAGTTTAATGTTTATTTTTTAATTTTTATTTGATCATATTTAAAATTTATTATGGTGGCTAGCTGATTGCCACCTTTAACTTTTGTTACAAGTTAGAGATGTGAATGTGGAATGTAACCATTTAATATCTGATTGTCACGTTTGAGTTTTGTTACAGAGTAGAGATGTGAATGTGAAACACAACCATTTAATTTAATAGCTGATTGTCACCTCTGAATTTTGTTACAGAGTAAAGATGAATGTGGAACACAATCATTTAATATTTAGTCATGTAATACCATGTGCAGCAGTGCTTTTCATTTTATAACCACATTTCATTTTATAGCAGCGTTTCATTTTCTAAATTAACCTAAACCTTTCCACGTTCACCAACTACGAGTTTACTGCTGTGCTAGCGATAAGGATATTGAGGGCTCAGTCTTATGATCTGACCATAACCCTCCTTGTAACAGGAAGAAGGTAATCACAGTGTGGGATGTTGACATTTACGAAGAAGACTTCGGCGATAGTCTGGAGGATGCGGAGTCTTCGAAGAGGAAGAGTGATTCAACGGATCAGCAGGACGTAAACGGGTCAAAATAAATTTGTAACGAAAATATCTATAATTATTGAATTCAGATATCAGTGTTTGTAACAGTTCATGCAGTTTGTTCTTTTTCATGTCTGAAACTTTTGTTGATAGATGGCTCATGCATAGTGTAACAATTTTTCTTTTATGGTGAATATTAAAAAAAAATTATTCAGGTTATTGATTCCTTAGAAAATTGATAATTGATTTTTTAGAAGTAGCTTGCTAATTTTCAAGTCGTTTAGGTAAAATTGATCTATTTTTATTCAAGCATTTTTTAGAATATTAATCTAATTAATGTGTTTTTTTTAAAAGCAGTTTTCTTGATATTCAATCAATCAAAGAAAACTTTTTAATACATATATATATATAGTGAGAGAAAGTTCCAAGCCATTATAACAATATACTTATTATGAGCACAACATATCGTTTATTGAAGAGAATTAAATGAAGGTGGGGAGGATAAAGTGTTATTTATATATAATTAGTAGTTTTTAAATAAAGTGGACATTGTTTTGTCTTATATAAAAGATTTATTATTTATTTAGTTGGTGTATTTTTCACTATTATTGTTTTATTATTTTAAATTTTATTTTTACTTTGAATATTTGAATATTATTGTATTTTTTTCTTACAAAAATAATAATTTCTAATTCATATTACACCATACAAATAAAAATAAAAGAAAATACAAATCTATATTACATTTATAAAAGTACAATAACATATCTCAATTGCAAGATTAAAACAAGATTAATAATAAAAATTCTATTCTTTCCATTTATAAAATAATCATCTATCTTTCCTTTGGTTTTTTTAATTTACTTCATACCATCCCCTATCATTTCCCATTCCTCCTTTTAACTTCATACCACCCCTCTAAAGAATGATTTAGAGTAACATAACATTAATTCAAAAATGAAAGGCCGAAGTTTTGAAAAACATGTTGCTTATCCAAATCAAAAGTATTCATTTCATGATGTTTTTTTTGTTTAGGGGTTTGAATTATCATGATCTCCCTCTAGGATGAAAGTTATATATCAATTTCTTCTACTTTATTCTCAAAAAGATCAATACATACTTCTTGACCCTAATTTACCTTAGCTTTAATTTATCTTATCCTTATCAACATTAGTCTCCAAACATAACATTTCATAAAATTCTATGTTTTAGATTTTGATTTGGTTCCTTTCTCTCCCTTGGAAAATGAGCTTAGACATGAGAATTTACCTTAGCCTTAATTTATCTTATTCTTATTAACATTAGTCTCCAAACATAGCATTTCATAAAATTTTATGTTTTATATTTTGATTTGGTTCCTTCCTCTCCCTCGGAGGATGAGCTTCGACATGAGAACAAATCACTTGTAAATGTTCCTCAAAATCTCATATATTGCAAGTGAATATACTTTTGTTATATATTTTTATTCATTTAATATAGATATTTCTAAGTATTAATAAAAGATAAACCTAATTAGTAGAAATTTATATTGTTTTGATTGCAAGTCTAAATATATTAGGTTGTTTTGATTGCAAGTTTAGATATATTTAATTTTTAAAATTAATAAATTAAAAAAAAAAAAAATATTTGAGATAATTAACTTTGATCATAAAGAAGATGAAGCTAAACACTATGTTACAAGAGGCTTACAAAATACATAATAAGATCATTACCTTATTAACTTTAATCTATTTAATTTTGTATTTATGAATGAAATATAAGAAAATATTTTTAAAAACTTGAATCATCATATCTCCCTCTTGAACATTAATGTAAAATAAGTTATATTTTTTTTAAGGGCAAAAACGAATAAACTATCATGTCACGTTAATGTTTCAAAAAATTTCTTAATTACTAATATCACTCATGTCCATAAGAGACAATGAAATATGCATAGCATTGCAATACATTCTTTCAAATTCTTAGTAAAATAGGATAGTTTGCTTCCAGAGAACTAAAAGGGAGAGAAAAGCTAAAACAAATCGGTATTTTGTATATAAGGAAAACATTTTCATAAATAAATATTTATTCAAAGTTTTGGTGAGTAGATATCACTTTTCACTAGGGAAATGGTGAATTTAGTAAAATAAAATTTTGAAATGATGAATTTAGTAAAACAAAATTTTAATTTATAAAAAAAAAATATTTTTTTTTCTATTTTCAAGATAATAGGTTATTAAAATGGATAAAAATTTTATGGGACTAAGTTCAATAACAAAGAAATAATATTTTTTATAGATTTAAAATCATAGAATTGAAAATGTTTTAATTAATTTTGAAATTATAATTAAAAAATTTGTTAGTCTCTATTTTTGTCTTGGTTTAGTGAGAAACCCTTATCCTAAATCCTTCTTACCTACACTACATTTTCTATTTTCAGTTGATTTCAATTTTTTCTTTTAGTGTCTTATGGTTTGTATTACAGTTTTTGGATAGTTTATTTAAGTTTGATTTTGAAAAACATGGTTTTAAAACGAGGTGTCACCTTATAGGCCTATCTGAATTTCAAACTTTCAAATTTTGCTAAGACATTAATAGCACTACGGGAATAAGGATATTCCTATAGTGCCAAAATAATCATGCCTTGATATGCGCCTTCCATCCATATTTTGTTATGATGACACGAATCGTGGATTGAGAGCTCGCGTGCATCCACAAAAGCTTGGAATCATTTACCGATTCAAATTGTTTCATAACCCAATTGTTGTGTACCCACGCAGGACTCATTTTAAATCACCCAAATCTCAATGATCGTTATATTATACCTATTTGATTTTGTTGAATCTAGGCGCAAGTATTTGCTCAAAGGAACATAATATACTAAAAGATTGCAGGTGGCAAATTTGGAACCCGAGGGCACTAGTTACATAATTGTGTTTTGATGGTGCCAAAAAGGAGTGGACAGGTAGTCAAAATAGAACCAGAGGGTATCGAATTTTTTGAAGCCTATCCTTATATGGATCAAAGGTTTAGAGATACTGGGTGGTTTGAATTCCTTACCACTTGTCAGGGTTACGATGAGCAGGTCTTCATGGAGTTCACTCTGAATTTTGATGGTCACGAGGTGGAGATCAGTAAGATGTTGATGCTAGTGATAGATAAGACCATTGTAAAGGCTTGCAGGTAGGTGGTTTGAGGAGAAAGATGGTGGAAGAAAGAGCATGTGGTTACAGAGTTTGTAAACCAATTTCTGCTTCCAGATAGGAAAAATCCGAATTGAAACAGGTGAGTACCTCATAGCTGGATTCAACCCGAATGGCACACTGCTCTGATAATTATCCATAGGAACAAGGCATTATGCCTGATGAGGAATGGGATGAATTTATATCTATTCTTAAAAAAACTTTACACGCAACTTTTCGAATAAATTCTAGTGGGCAATTTTCTAATGACATTCTATCCCAACTTGAAAATGAGTTTTTGGCATCTCTCAATGCTAAGGATGTGGGTGGCAATGTGGTTGAACATATTAGGCCTTTACCCTGGTATCCACCAAATCTTGCTTGGCACTTGAATTTCTCTCGCATGCAACTAAGGAAAAACCAAATGCTAGAAAGAATTCATGAATTCTTAAAGCAAGAAAACGAGATTGGAAACATAACTCAATAGGAGGCTGTGAGCATGGTCCCACCCCTTTTCTTGGATGTACAGTTGCACCACTATGATCTTGATATATGTGTAGCAGCTGGGTCAAAAACATTTCAACTTCTAGAGATGATTCACAAATCAGCTAAGCTTGCGTTTCTACCCAAGGGAATGGTCATAGAAAATGATGTTGATGTTCAACGGTGCAATCTTCTCATTCATCAGACAGAGAGGATGTGCAGTGCTAACTTGTTGGTAACCAATAAGGAAGCACACAACTTTCCAAGTTGTTGTTGCAAAAATAATGGCATGCTGACACAAACAACAAAAGAGACAGAGGATAAAGGTAGTGGAAGACTTGAGATGAATGAAGACACCCATGTAGAAAGTATAACATAGTTGATTTTTGATCGCATATTATGTGATGTACCTTGCAGTGGGGATGGAACAATTCGTAAGGCACCTGATATATGGAAAAAATGGAATGATGGACTTGGCAATGAGTTACATCGCCTTCAATTTCAAATTTCCATGAGAGGTGTTGCATCGCTTAAAGTTGGAGGGAAACTAGTTTACTCTACTTGCTCAATGAATCCAGTTGAAGATGAAGTTGTTGTTGGCGATGTGATTAGGCAAAGTGGGGGATCAATAGAGATTCTAGATGTGTCTGCTAAGTTTTCTGATTTGAAACGTCGCTCCGGCCTCAAGAGTTGGAAGGTTCGTGATAAAGGCAAGTGTCTTACATCTCACAGATAGGTTAATAAACACTGGAAGACTACAATAGTGCTTAGTATGTTTCCTTCTGGTAAATCCTGGAAGGATAATAGTATGTCTGTTGCTACACAATATTGCAAGAAAACAAAGATTTAAATGGAACCAAAAGTAACTAATGGTTCAGATAAAAACATGGAAGAAAAATATATCAAGAATGATATGCCTTATGAAGGTTCAAAGGCTCGTGGCTACACAGGGAAACATAGCAACGATGGAAACACTATTTTAGAATTTGTAGAAGTACCATTAGATGTCAAGAATCATTAAAAGAGGAACCAGAAAAGCTATAGGAAATACTCTGTTATTTTTACCTATTTTAGTCTTTTTCTTCAAGAGAGGTTGCAGAACAGCTAGAGAGAAATTTGTTGAAACCAAAAAAGGTTTTTGTTGGGAACATGCCCCTTCACCAAAACCTCTCTCAGGTTTTACACAACAATCACATTTTAAGATATTTGAATTGATCTTAGAGGCCTAATTTTCTGATAAAGCTACGGGAAATACTCAGTTTTTTACCTGTTATAGTCTTTATCTTAAAAAGATGTTACATAACAACTGGAGAGGAATTTGTTGAAACCAAAAGATTTTTTTTTTGGTAACATGTCCATTCACAAAAACCTCTCTCTGTTTTTACACAACTATCACTATTTAAAGGATACGAAGAGATTGTTGGACCCTATTTTTCAGGAATTTACCAGATTTGTTTTTTTGAAAAATCTCATGGACAACAATTGACAAGCCACCTCATCAATTCAAATTGGAGATTAGATTGGATCTTCTCCTTGACTATTTGAAACAAGAAACTAAATATAGATGAGGAGGTTTTCAAATCCATTTTTTTTTGGATCTTGATAATTATGTATTGTTTCTATATAAACTCTGTAGAATGAGAAGTCAAGGGTGGAAAAATTGGAGATCCAAGGGACCTTTTGGTGAAGCTCATTGTAAAAGGCATTTATGTTCAATTTGAAACTTAATAGCAAAGGCATATGGATGGTTAGACCCTCTTTTTCTACTATGTTATTTCTTTCTTCATGCTTGAATTCATTATTCAGATTGCAATGCTTTTTGATTCTTGAGTGTTAATTTATACTGTGAAAATTTTACTGTAGAGATAATTTTTCAAGTATTGATATCAAGCTAATAGTCTTGTTTCTTTATGACATTTTGGGATGATAATTCATGTGAAGTTGACAAATTGAAGACTTCATCTTCCTTTTTCTTAATTGGTTTAATCCATCTATGTGTCTACCTATTATTCATCCAATGGGATATGCTATGTTCTGATCTTGATTTTCATGTTATGTTGTAACATTGAGCCAGTTTTCAACCACACTATTAAAAACCAAATCATAAAAACCTCAAAACACTTTTGCAATAACTCGATGATGCTCTAGATTTCCCTCTCATAGTCAAGTGCAAATTTAGGGACTAACATTCTTTGGCACCATTGACGGGGATGGTGACACGGAGTATTTGTCCCTGGGAGAACGAAAACGATCAGATTTTCTTCTTGATGGTGAACAAGAAGGGGGCAGATACATGACTACAGATCTTTCACCATGGTAACTCCACTGTCTAAAGATTAATAAGCGACTCCATTGGATCCAAGCATGGAAGCCATTTTGGTTGAAAGGTTTTCTTTTTATGATTTTTCAAACTTCATTGGTTTTCCAAACCCAATTCCTAGTAGAGATGAATGGGAAGGTACCCTTCCTGCATTTAAAGGCGAAGATTGGGAGGTTTCGGCTGAGCATATGCTAGATTTTCATAAGTTTATTCATGAACGTTAAATTGTGCATGAGGATGTCAAGATCAAGCTTTTCAGATACTCATTGAAGGGAGAAGCCCTTGACTGGTGCAGATCTCTTCTAGCTTCAAGTATTGACTCATTGGCAAGTTTTCATAATCCTTTCAATATATTTTGTAAAGAAGATTTTTCAGCTGAAAGTCTTTTTGAAAATTGTTGTGATGAATTTGATAAGCATATTCAACAGAAATCAAAATTTTCTTCTGATGGTAAGGATGAAAATTATGTTGTTGAGGAAGATCATCAAGATTCAATCGATGACAGGGACAAAGATTGCATAGTTGTGAATGCATTAGATTTTGTTTCTAATGCACCTGTTGTCTTAGATCTGAATGAAAAAATAGTTGAAGAAGAGATCTTTCCTCAACTCCTTCAAGTGGATTCCTATGATACGTTGTTACATGTGATTAAGGAGAAAGAGGTTTCTCATCAAGAAAAGATATATGAGGCAGCATATGGCAATGTTAGATTTGATCAACAAGTTTATGAGAACATTCTGCCCATTTGTCATGTACAGTCAGAACCAGTATATGGAAGTATCGAGCATCAAACAAAGGTAACCATTTTTAGTTATCAATCTACTTCTTTCTATGATCTGGTAGCCATTTAAGTGGATTTATGTTTCTCAGAAGATTTCAACCTTGCGATTTTTGGAATTAAATCAGATGAGGGTTGTAGGTATGTACTACAAATTAAAATTCAGTTACACATAAAGAATTCTTCTCTTATCTCTATCTGCATTGAAAGAGATTTGGCAAATGGTTTGATGTTATCATGGCTTCATTGGAAGCATGGTGTCACATGATGAGCCAGTTTTTTATTGGTTAGAAGTAGGAATAGATAGAAGAATAAGCTCGCCATGGAGTATGAAATTATTTTCAGTCTGTTAGTTTGCAGCAGAAAATTTGGTTTCAATTTTAAAATAAAGACTCCATGCCCAATGCATATAAAGCACTATTGACAGGGGTAGTTTTGGCTAAAAATGAGGAGCAGAGTTGCAGAAGTTTGGGCCAGATTTGAATGATATTGGCTGATTCCATAACCCAATGGACTAGGGACAACACAAAAGTTGTGAATGTCTGCAGAGTGGAAGATTTGTAGGATCAGGATTTCATAGATGAGAAGAAATGATAAAGGCACGCTGGTCTTCAAGTTCTTGATGTCCCATAGGGAAATCATCATCCCCAGAAGGAGCCAATGTTAGTTTCTATTTTTTTCTTGGTTTAGTGTGAAACCCTTATCGTAAATCCTTCTTACCTACACAACATTTTCTATTTCTAGTTGATTTCAATTTTTGTTTTTAGTGTCTTATGGTTTGCATTACAGTTTTTGGATAGTTTATTTAAGTTTGATTTTGAAAGACATGGTTTTAAAACAAGGTGTCACCTTATAGGCCTGTTTGAATTTCAAACTTTCGAATTTTGCTAAGTCATTAATAGCACTACGGGAATAAGGCTATTCATGTAGTACCAAAATAATCATGCCTTGATACACGCCTGCCATCCAGATTTCATTATGATGACACAAATCGTTGATTGAGAGTTCGCATGTGTCCACAAAATCCTAGAATCATTTACCGATTCAAACTGTTTCATAACCCGATTGTTGTGTACCCGCGCATGACTCATTTTTAATCACCCAATTCTCAAAGATAGTTATATTATACCTGTTTGATTTTGCTGAATCTAGGCATAGGTATTCGCTCAAAGGAGCAGAATACACTAACAGATTGCAGGTGGAAAATTTGGAACCCAAGGGCGCTAGTTACAAAATTGTGTTTTGATGGCACCAAAGAGGAGCAAACAGGTAGTCAGAATAGAACTAGAGGGTGCAAAAATTCTTGAAGCCTATCCTCATATGGCTCAAAGGTTCAGAGATGCTGGGTGGTTTGAATTCCTTACCACTTGTCAAGGTTACGATGAGCAGGTGTTCATGGAGTTCACTCTGAATTTTGATGGTCACAAGGTGGAGATTAGTAAGATGCTAATGCTACTGATAGAGCAGACCATTGCAAAGTATTGTAGGTTGGTGGTTGGAGAAGAAAGATGGTGGAAGAAAGAGCATGCGGTTATAGAGTTTGTAAACCAATTCCTACTTCCAGATAGGCAAAATCCAAATTGGAACAGGGGAGTACCTCGTAGCTAGATTTGACCCGAATGGCACACTGCTCTGATCATTATCCATAGGAACAAGGCATTATACCTAATGAGGAATGGGATGAATTTATATCTATTCTTAAAAAACCTTTACCCACAACTTTTCGAATAAATTCTAGTGGGCAATTTTCTGATGACATTCTATCCCAACTTGAAAATGAGTTTTTGGAATCTCTCAATTCTGAGGATATAGGTGGCATTGTGGTTAAAAATATTAGGCCTTTACCCTGATATCTAGCAAATATTGCTTGGCACTTGAATTTCTCTCACATGCAACTAAGGAAAAACCAAATGCTAGAAAGGATTCATGAATTCTGAAAGCAAGAAAACGAGATTGGAAATATAACTCGATAGGAGGCTTCGAGAATGGTTCCACCCCTTTTCTTGGATGTACATTTGCACCACTATGTTCTTGATATATGTGCAACAACTAGGTCAAAAACATTTCAATTTCTAGAGATGATTCATAAATCAACTAAGCTTGCATTTCTACCCCAGGGAATGGTCATAGCAAATGATGTTGATGTTCAACAACGAAATCTTCTCATTCATCAGACAAAGAGGATGTGCAATGCTAAATTGATAGTAACCAATCATGTAGCACAAAACTTTCCAAGTTTTCATTGAAAAAATAATGGCATGCTAAGACAAACAAGACAGAGGATAAAGGTAGTGGAAGACTTGAGATGAATGAAGACACCCATGCAGAAAGTATAACAAAGTTGATTTTTGATCACATATTATGTGATGTACCTTACAGTTGGAATGGAACAATTCGTAAGGCACCTAATATCTAGAAAAAATGGAATGCTAGACTTGGCAATGAGGTACATTGCCTTCAAGTTCAAATTTCCATGAGAGGTGTTGCATCGCTTAAAGTTGGAGGGAAACTAGTTTACTCTACTTGCTCAATGAATCCAGTTGAATATGAAGATATTGTTGGTGAGGTGCTTAGGCAAAGTGGGGGATCAATAGAGCTTCTAAATGTGTTTGCTGAGTTTCCTGAGTTCAAATGTCACCCCAGCCTCAAAAGTTGGAAGGTTCGTGATAAAGGCAAGTGGCTTACATCTCACAAACAGGTTGATAAACACCAGAAGACTACAATAGTGCCTAGTATGTTTCTTTTTGGTAAATCCTGGAAGGATAGTAGTATGTATGTTGCTACACAATATTGCAAGAAAAAAAAGATTGAAATGGAACCAAAAGTAACTAATGGTTCAGATAAAAACATGGAAGAAAAATCTGTCAACAATGATATGTCTTATGAAGGTTCAAAGGCTCGTGGCTACAAAGGGAAACATAGCAACGATGGAAACACTATCTCAGAATTGGTAGAAGTACCATTAGATGTAAAGAATCATTAAAAGAAGAACCAGAAAAGCTACAAGAAATACTCTGTTATTTTTACCTATTTTAGTCTTTTTCTTCAAGAGAGGTTGTAGAACAGCTGGAGAGGAATTTGTTGAAACCAAAAGAGGTTTTTTTTGGGAACATGTCGCTTCAAAAAAACCTCTCTCAGTGTTTACACATCAATCACATTTTAAAATATTCGAATTGATCTTCGAGGCCTAATTTTTTGAAAAAACTACAGGAAATACCCTGTTATTTTTACCTATTTTAGTCTTTTTCTTGAAGAGAGGTTGCAGAACAGATGGAGGTGAATCTGTTGAAACCAAAAGAATATTTTTTTGGGAATAGGACCCTTCAAAAAAACCTCTCTCGTTTTTTACATAACAATCACATTTTAAGAGATTCGAAATGATCTTTGAGGCCTAATTTTAAGATAAAGCTACAAGAAATACTCTGTTTTTTACCTATTATAGTCTTTATCTTCAAAAGATATTACAAAACAACTGGAGAGGAATTTGTTGAAACCAAAAGAGGTTTTTGTTGGGAACATTCGCATTCACAAAAATCTCTCTCAGTTTTTACACAGCTATCACCATTTAAAAGATGCGAAGATATTGTTGGACCCTATTTTTCAGGAATTTACAAGATTTGTTTTCCTGAAAAATCTCATGGACAATAGTTGACAAGCCACCTCATCAATTCGAATTGGAGATCAGATTGGATCTTCTCCTTGATTATTTGAAACAAGAAACTAAATATAGATGAGGAGGTTTTCAGATCCATTTTTTTTGGAACTTGATAATTATCTATTGTTTCTATATAAACTCTGTAGAATGAGAAGTCAAGGGTGGAAAAATTGGAGATCTAGGGGACCTTTTGGTGAAGCTCATTGTAAAAGGCATTTATGTTTAATTTGACACTTCATAGCAAAGGCATATGGATGGTTAGACCCTCTTTTTCTACTCTGTTATTTCTTTCTTCATGCTTGAATTCATTATTCAGATTGCAATGCTTTTTGATTCTTGACTGTTAATTTATATAGTGAAAATTTTACTCTAGAGATAATTTTTCAAGTTTTGATATCAAGCTGATAGTCTTGTTTCTTTATGACATTTTGAGATGAGAGTTCATGTGAAGTTGAAAAATTGAAGACTTCATCTTCCTTTTTCTTAATTGGTCTAATCCATCTATGTGTCTACCTATTCTTCAGCCAATGGGATATGTTATGTTATGATCTTGATTTTCATGTTATGTTGTAACCTTGAGCCAGTTTTCAACCACACTATTAAAAACCAAATCATAAAAACCCTCAAAACACTTTTTCAATAACTCAATGATTCCCTAGCTTTCCCTCTCATGGTCAAGTGCAACTTTAGGGACTAAACAAATCTTTGATTAATTTAAAAATTAAAATTAAAAAATCTTTAACGAATTCAGAAATTAGGAAGAAGGTATTTAGTAACATTTAAATTTTTAACAATATTAAACCAACTATGAAGTATAATAATTTTATGCTTACACTGCAATAATTTGTTTTAATACCCATCAAACAAAATATTATAGGTTAACCTTGATATATAAGACTATTCCATTCAAAGAAATATAATTTTAGTTAAAGTAATGTTTGTTTTTCATGTTCTATTTACACAATATTAAGATTTTTTTTCTAGTCTATAATGTTTGACAAAATAGTCATTAAAATAATATACTTATCATAAATGCTTGAAAGTTTGAGAAAATAGTCATTATAATAATACACTTATCATAATAAATAAGCTTGACCCGATAAATACCTCTTATAGAAAAAGAGAAGGCACTTGGGAGTTTTTTGGGGATCTGAGGTTTCAGGGAGATGACCACTCTATAGTCACAGTGCGAGAGTTAACTATAGCTTATCACTATGGAGCTTGAGGACCGCGTGGATTATTCCTTCAACCACCTAGAGGAAAGTGACATCTGGGTGGTGATAGTAGGAGGTGGTCTAGAGGATTGGGGATAGAAAGGATGAGTTAACAATTACTTGAGATGAAAGGTGAAGGGAAAGTTTTCTCAAGAAGAGTTCCCCTCTTTTTGTCCCTGTATTTTCCATCTATTGAGTCAAGCTTTGTATCCTCCCACTGTCGTTGTCAGGCTTTAATCATGAGATCCTTCTCTCTTCGTCATTAGGTTTCAAGCACACTCAGTCTAAGAATTTAGATGGTTAAAGGGGTTTTGAGTGGGGCCTCTTGACTGATGGCTACAATCTTTTTGTGGCAAACACCCCCATCATGCAGAAGTATGTAGCCCTAGTGGGTTGGGAGCGAAGTTATTTTCCCCAGTGGTAGAGATGGTTGAAGGACCGTTTCTTGGTTTTTCTTACTGTCCCCCATCTAGGGTTGAGCACCAGACTCTGAATTTGGTGAATACAGGTTTTATTTCAGCTATTATTGATGTAGATCAGAAACAAGGGTGTCATGGGAATAAATATTTTTCTGGGTCACCTCAGAATGGACTAGAATGTCTCGAGAAATATGGAGTTACAAAGGAAGGAAGGTCAAGTTTCAGTCCTGGTGGAGGCAAGAGTCGAAAGAAAAATTTATTAAAGACAAGGGGAAAACTTGGGAGTTTGGTTTTCAGGAAGGAAGTAGGGTTTCACCAAGTTATCCAAATGGCCAATCAAACCATAGTAGGAAGAGCAAGTGGTAGATCCTTTTCCCTAAATATAGTGGTTGAATGGGCACGATCAGTTTGGTTGTATAATATTGGTTATGTGCCCAAGATTATTGAACCAACCAAGAACTGGTTTGCTTTCAGCTTTTTGAAGCAAGGACATTCCTTATGGGTGTTGGGAAAAACGTAGAGTCTGAAAAGTGCTCCATTGTTACTCAAGCCCTAGTCTCCTATGTTTGGTTCCAATAGAGAAAGAATGGATAAGATCCCAGTTTGGGTTAGAATTCCTACTTTTTCTCTCCAATTATGGACTCTGGAATACTTCAAGAACATTGGGAACTTTCATGGGGATTTAGATGCAGATATGTCCTTCGAATCCATTAAGAAAAATAAAGTTGCACGAATTCTGGTTTGCATCAATGTGAGAGAAGGGCTGGGAGAAGAAGTGGATCTCAAATGGGGCCCGTATATTCACACTAAAAAATTGGACTATGAAATTGTTCCCTTTCATTGTTAAAGGTTCCATTAATATGGTCATGTGGTGGCAGACTGCAATCTCATGCTCAGGATGCTAGGATGTTAAAATAAGTCGGTGGAGCAGAGTTAAAGTAGAGATAAGGAGAAGGGATGAATATCCCTAGAAAAGGAGGCGTTACATGATGTTTCATTTCTTAGTAATGTCTTGGAGCAGGAGGTTGAGGAGAATATGCATAAGGATATGGTTATAGTCCCAGTGCTAGATTACAGAGCTGGGTGCTCAAGCAGAAGCCAAAAATATCTCAATTCTCCTCCAACAGAGTTCTCGAAACTATTTTTGATTAACAATATCCCTCCTTTCACTTCTATAAATTTCTTACTCAATAATATAAATTTCTCAGGAAACGAGTGGATTTAGGATCTTAACAATTTATCATTATCACCAAAGAACTCCATTACCCTAGCACAAGTAGGCGACATGTCAAACCTTGTCCTGCCACTTTTAGAGAGTTCCTATAGCATGAGGGATGGACATGATGAGGAAGAAACCTCATCATTGTCCTCTGCAACCTCCTCATCCAGATACTTCCTTTACTCTCACAAAAATTCCAAGCCTACAGGGGTATTGCATAAGGAACAACATAGAGCCTATGATAGAGGAGGAAGAGGGAGGAAACATTTTCTTTCAAAGCCTCAATCCAATGCCAAAAGTGATATTTTGGCATGAAAACAATGGTCTATTGAGTGGGCACTTAGAGAAGTGTGATTCCAAAAGAGGGGTTTGATATGAAATTAATGACATTCAATTGCAGGGGTCTTGTTGGTCCCCTAAAAAGACCAACATTAAAAAGGGTGGTCAATCTTGAAAACCCAGATGTAATATTACTTCATGAGATTTTACAAAAAGGGGAGGAGGTGAAATCTCGGTTGGAAGGAATGTTGTGAGGATGGTAGTTTGAGACTTTGAATGTAAGAGGTAGATCTGGTGGCCTAGCCTTGGGATGGAATATCAGAATGGTGAACGCCCTAAATTTTTGGTGTTTGGATTCTGGAATTGGGTTGTCTTTCACGACCCAAGATATGGGGGAGGACATGTATATCATAAATATCTATGGTCCCTATCAATATAGAGTTCCTTTTTGCCAATCCTTGTTCAATGAATCCTTTGTGAGAGGTGACTCAATCATTTTGGGAGGAGATATAATTTTTTCTTTGGGGAAAACAAAATTTTGGGGGCATCATGCCCAAGATTACCCTCTCATAGGATTCTTCACTCAAAAATCGATAGAAAGAAACCTGATTCATGTGGAACCAATTCACCTTAAGCCTACGTGAAAGAAAAATAGGGTGGGAGAACATAGAGTGGCTAAAAGACTAGACCATTTATTGGTGTCAGAATCTCTCCTAGGAAGACAGTTTATGATGTGACGATGGATTGGAAGTGGAGGCATTTCTGATCATTTCCCATTTTTTTAGAAATCAAACAAGGGACAGGAAATCCTGGACGTCCTCTAAATTTCAACAAGACATGGTTGAAGGATGAGTCATTCATCACCTTGATCAAGGAAAATTGGAATGCCTTTGATCAAAGGAATTCTCTTTCAACAAATTTTCAACTCACTGATAATTTAAAAAATTCAATGAAAATATCAAGATATGGGATTTTCAGAAGAGCCAAAGAGAGGATAGAGAGGTGAAATCGATTGAGTAAGAACTCAAGAGGATTTATGAAAAGTATGGGGGTGGTCACACATCACAATGATCAAATGAAGCCCTCCATAGGATGGAAGATAGAGGGAAAAATATCCTCAAGGAGAAGGAAGAAACTTGGAGACTATAAAGTAGAGCTATTTGGCTCGAAAGTGGAGATGAGAACAAAATGTTCTTTCAATCTTATGAAAAATGTAGGATAAGCACAAATACCATTTGGAGCCTGGAGGATCATCATGGTGTTGTAGAGATCCATTTGAAGGGATGGCCAGAATCAGATTATCACACTTTCAAAATCTTTTCAGAGCTAACAATCAGGCTACAATAGCATAAGTGGTAAGGATGACTCAACTTTTCTCGAGGTTTGTGGAAGAGGATGATAATCAGTCCCTGATGGAAGAAATATCAGAGGAAGAATTTAAATAAGCCTTGTACATCTTCCAAAAGGACAAAATATTAGGGCTATATGGGCAGACAATCAAATTCTTTCAAGGGATTTATGAGTTCTTTGGACATGATAACCCGAAGGTAGTGGAGGATACTCATTTGTATGGACAAATTAGTGCAAGCTTTAAGTCCACTTTCATCACCTTAATTCATAAATATAATAATCCTTCCTCCCTTGATGAGTATCAACTAATATCCCTTTGTAATTGTGTTTGCAAAATTGTGACCAAAATCATTTCTAGAAGAATAAATATTATCCTCTCAAACCATATTTATAGTGAACAATTTGGATTCTTGGAAGGAAGACAAATTCATGAAGGGATAGGTGAAGCTAAGGAAGGCATGCACAATATTAAGACTAGAAAACTGAAGTGAGCCATTTTAAAGTTAGAACTTTGAAAAGTGTATGACCTGGAGTGAGTTGGGTTTATTTAAGACTTCTTTCAACACATATTGGTTTTGAGGTTTCCTTTATCAGGTGGGTTTATTTCTCAGTACTTATTAACGGATCATCCTCCCATTTCTTCAATTCAGAAATAAGATTGAGACAAGGATGTCACCTCTCTCCTTTGTTATTTCTTTTAGTTGTTGAAGGCCTCATCAAGGCAATTGGGGAACAAAGAAGAAACAAAACCTTTTTGGGGATCCATATTTCCTGGACCCTCCAGATTACTCACCTTCTATTCGTTGATGATGTTGTTTTTTTTGTGGGGGCTCAAGGAGAGATGTGGAGACCTTGAGAGATATATTGACTCTTTTTTCCAGAGCTACAATAATGCAATTTAATGAGAGAAATTCCACACTTTCCACAAATCTTATTTCAACAGAGAAAGGGCATCTTTTTAGATGGAGTTTCCCCTTTTTTAACAAGGAACTTGATGCTGGTCTGAAATATCTAGTATTCAAATGAAAGCTAAATGCTTACAGGAAGGTGGACTCACTCTGGTTGCTGGGAAAATTAGAGAAAATGATGAAAATATGGAGTCACAAATGGCTCTCTCGACCAAGCGTACTCGTTTTGGTCAAATCGGTACTGGAAGCAATTCCATTCTACTAGATATCTCTATCATGGATTCCAAAAGGAACTCTGGAAGAAGCCAGGAAAATTTTCTTTAGGTTTCTATGGTGCGGTAAAGAAGACTCCCACATCTTTTTGTGGGTCAGATGGGAAAAGATATAAATTCCAAAGACGTAAAAAATATCTTTCTTTTCTCCAAATCTATAGTTGCAAAATTAGTTTGGAGGCTGCTAAAGACCACTAGTCTATGGACCAAAGTTATGTTCCAAAAGTACATTACAGAAAATACTATGGAAAGATGGATCAAAAATCCATCAAAGGAAAGGACAAGTGTATCATTCATTTGGAAAGTAGTCAGAAAATCACTTTTTGTCATTGGAGAAGGCTTGTCTTCTATGATAGGAAATGACCATAGGGTTAGGTTGGGACTAGACACTTGGCCAGGATGTCATCATCAACATTTACTTCCGTATCATATTATAGATACTCTAGGAATGAGGGGTGTATCTACGTTGAATAAAATTGCAGATCCTCGAAAAACCACTCTTTAGTCTCAAGGCTGGAAATCGACAGTATCCTTATGTCTAACATGAGTGAATTCATTGGAAATGAACATATACATTTTAGAATTAAAGAGATCCCAAATATGATTAAGAGATCAGGATGATGAATTAATTTGGGGCCTTGCCCCATCTAGAATTTACACTCCAAAAGAAGGATATACTCATTTGAGTATATGTCTACATCAAAGAGAGCCTGTATGGTGGTGGAAAAAAGTATGGAAAATAAAGTTCCCAACAAAAGAAAGACTTTTTATGTGGAATGTGTTGGAAAATAAAGTACCAACTTGGCATAATTTGTAGAAAAGGAGCAAATATGGCCTGGGTTGGTGCTATCTTTGTAAATAAACAGAGGAAATAATTTTTCATCTTTTTATTGAGTGCAATTTTATAAAGGTAGTTTGGTCGGAATGTTCAAGGTTAATAGGTTTTCATTGTTCCTAGATCAGTCAGACTACAATCCAAGATTGGCAGTCATGGTGCTCAAACAAGGATTTCAAAGCAATCAAAGCTTACCCCTTTTGGTGATTTGTGGGGTTTGTCTTGCCAGGAATTCCATCATTTTTAATGAAAAATCTGTGGTTCCAGACGGAAGATTATCCCAAAGCCTAGTTATCCTCTCGTCCTTTCCCCAATAATCGGGAACAATTAAACTAAGAAACATTCGGGAGGAAGATATTGATATTACTAGACCTTGGGGCTTCTTTGATGGAGCTTCTCAATTCAACCGATCTGGGGGAGGAGTGATCCTTTACTTCTCAGAATCACAGTTTTTTTTCCATGACATGTGGGCTAGGATAAGGAACAAACAACTTTGTGGAACTAATGAGCCTCAAACTACTCATTGCCTTTACCATTTAAAAGGGATGTGGAACTCTTGTTGTTATTGGTGATTCTATGAATGTAATAAACTAGTCCAGAGGAGCACAAAGATGCCTTAACATTAGACTTGAGATCATCCTAAACAACATTAAGTCCTTACAAAACTATTTTGATGCTTATACTTGCAGTCATGTATACATGGAAAGGAACCAAGAAGCATACATGAGGTCATAAGAGGGGATCCAACTCGCTATGGGACATGGGAAAATAAGATAAATAAAAGATGGGAAAATCTCATAATAATTTCATCAACCTTTTTTCTACTAAGGGACATCACTTTTTCCTGTTCACATCTAGTCTCCATAGTTTTTTGTATTACAGTTTTCGGCTACCTCCTTTGGGAAGAAAATCTAATGTACATTATAGTAGAAAGTATAGTAGAAAGACATCTCACAACAAAACAATTTTCAAACTTCCAACAGTGAGCCATACACTATATTCCTAGTGTATCTACATAATGTAATTTTGTTTTCTTTTGATAAAATAAAATTAAGGTTTTTTCCCTTGGAAAAAAAAAATAATATACTTATCATAAATGACTGAAAAATTTATAATGTTCATACTCATTAAGAAAACTATAACATTGATACTATTAGCCCTACTATATATCAAAACATTCAAAAATATCTAAATAATATTATAATAAATAAATAAAATAATGAAAAACAATAAACAAATAAACAAAAAACTAAAATAAATCCTATAGCAAAAATTCAACCATATTTAAAAAATTAGACCATCTTCCAAACCACAAAACCAACCACCAACACAAATGACCAAAAAAAACCATACTTATAAAATTAAACTTTCTACTAAACCACAAAACCAATGGAAGCAAGAAGAAACAAAAATGAAAAATAAGGGCAAAACCTATGGTTTAGAATTTAAAAGGGGTTTAGAGATTTATCCAAAGGTTATGGTGAGAGAAAACAAAAATAAACGAAAAGGTAATTACGCCGAAAGGCGTATACCTATTGACAATGGGCAGAATTAATCACCTTTTAATCATAAATTTCAATCTTACGGTTCGCAATTGAAGATGCTCGTCCTCTCTAATCAATGGATGAGATTTTAATAAATTAATTTCTCCTCATTTATAAACACGTCCGTTTATGTGATTACTTTTCCACATTTACTAAATCAAATTAAAAAATTACTTGCTCATCACCAGATTGCCACGTTCAGTGATTAACAAATAACAATAGCTATTAAGAAACTGGACAGATGTGTATCGGCGCGTGGATGTAAATTGCTGTCGTTTCATTTCTGTTGAATTGGATGCGAATTAAAACGTTTTACAGTGCGCCGTCATTTTTTTACCAGGGCGGATGCTTATGGCCACGTGGAAAATTGAAGTAGGTTATCGTATATTTACAGGTGTGAGAATGTAGAAAACTAGAGTAGGTTATCGTATATTGCTTCCTCTACCCACGATTCCGCTTCCGCTTTTCAATTTCATGGGCCTGTGTTTAAATATAAACATTAAATATACGCTGGCATGAGCTGTTGAGGGTTTTAAATAATATTAACATTGCTTCCTCTGATTTGGCCTGCGTTTAAATATAAACATTAAATAACATTGCTTCCTCTCATTTGTCCGAATATTGCGTTTAATAATTCTTAATAATATTGCGTTGAAATAGGCCAAAAGAAAATTAGGGTTTTTAGTGTAAATGAAATAGGTTAAAAAATCTGAAAAAACAATTATGGTTTTTTGTTTTGTAAATGAAATATGCAAAAAACAATTAGGGTTTGTTTTGCAAATAAAATAAGTAAAAAAGAATTAGGATTTGTTCGCATAAATAAATATGCCTTTCGGCGTTATTTAGCCACAGTCACAATTATGTGGTTGTGCTAGTTATGTGATTATTATTACGTCGAAAGGCGTATACCTATTGAAAATGGGCAGAATTAATCACCTTTTAATCATAAATTTCAATCTTACGGTTAGCAATTGAAGATGATGGCATATTCTTCGTCGTCCTCTCTAATCAATGGATGATATTTTAATAAATTAATTTCCGCTCATTTATAAAGACGTCCGTTTATGTGATTACTTTTTCACATTTACTAAATCAAATTAAAAAATTACTTGCTCATCACCAGACTGCCACGTTCAGTGATTAACAAATAACAATAGCTATTAAGAAACTGGACAGACCGTCATTTTTTTACCAGGGCGGATGCTTATGGACGCATGGAAAATTGAAGTAGGTTATCGTATAATTACAGGTGTGAGAATGTAGAAAACTAGAGTAGGTTATCGTATATTGCTTCCCCTACCCACGATTCCGCTTCTGCTTTTCAATTTCATGCGAGGTTTGGCCTGCGTTTAAATATAAACATTAAATATACGCTGGCATGAGCTGTTGAGGGTTTTAAATAATATTAACATTGCTTCCTCTGATTTGGCCTGCGTTTAAATATAAACATTAAATAACATTGCTTCCTTTGATTTGTCCGAATATTGCTTTTAAATAATATTGTGTTTAATATTACTTAATAATATTGCGTTTAATATTTCTTAAATAATATTGTTTGTGTATGAGGTTTTTTTTATTGTTTGTTTAATTGTTGATTTGATAGTTGTGAAGGAGCCACCATTCGGTTTGAAAATGAACCCCCGTTCTATGTATTAGACTCAATTGTTAAAGGAGTTTCCCTCGCGTTTATTTCCTAAATGAAATAGGCCAAAAGAAAATTAGAGTTTTTAATGTAAATGAAATAGGTTAAAAAATATGAAAAAATAATTACGGTTTTTTGTTTTGTAAATGAAATATGCAAAAAACAATTAGAATTTATTTTGCAAATAAAATAAGTAAAAAAGAATTAGGATTTGTTCGCATAAATAAATATGCCTTTCGGCGTTCATCAGCCACAGTCACAATTATGTGGCTGTGCTAGTTATGTGATTATTATGATTCAGTGATATGATAGAAATTGGCAAAAGCGCTGAAGAATGGATGTTCACGATGAAAGTTCGTATTGTTTACATTGCGTCTGTAAAACCTTATGCATGCATTTTATCATATTACTGTAATTTTAGCCATGGAGCTCATTTCGCAATCTCATAATCACAATTTCAAAGAAAAACAAAACTTTTGAATGGGAAAACGACCACATATCTGATTCAAATTAAAGAAATGATTGATGCCATTTCATAATAAATTTAATTGGACCTGTTTACACATCTTGCTCATCAGATGAACCGCTCTTCGGCTTCCAAGATTGGAAATCCTCTCGACTATCCTCATTGTCATAAATGTCAACGCCGGACAAAGAATATAATTTCTTCGACTCGTCTCACGGGAAGGGCTATGGCGAGGGGATAAGACTGAGCCATCGATATTTTTCTCATGGGTTTCATCTGGACTACGAAGAAGGGATTGAGAACGCAGTTTCCCACAAATATCTTGCAGCTTTTCCCTTCCGCCAGCTAAAACTCCCTCTACGCTCTTACTGTTCACCCCAAAAACCTTTCTTCCAATACACTGAGCCATCAATATCAATGTCAGATGATAACTGAGCCATCAATATCTTTCTCCCGAGTTTCGCCCGAGCTACTAGAGCCGGAATGAGCACCCAATTCCCCAGTGATCTCTTGGAGCTTTTCCTTGCCCAACTAAAAAACCTTCCATGTCCGCACTGTTTATAACAAAACCCCGGCATAGAACTTCCTAGTTCCTCCTAAAACTGGGGCAGGAAACCGTATTTCTCGTTGGAAGGGCGGCTTATAACCTGGTTACCTCTATCACGGGGATTTGACGGAGAGCCCTGCTGGCTATTTTCAATGTTGTAGCTTCTGTGCCGAATCATCTTGGGTTCCTCAGCCTGATATGAGTATGACCTACCATCGACTATGCCACCTACATCGGTCCTTTTCCATTTGTTACAATCAACCATCCGTCGCATTTTCTCTTCGAATATAAAACGTGACTGGTTGTAGTCAATACCATATACACGCTTGACGACCGAGTTTACTTCTTGGTCGTTATACTGCCCTTTAAAATCCAAAATTTGCCGCGCTAGGTTTTTATATGGTTGCCCTTTTTGTAAGGCCTCGAGTATCTTTCTCCGCCGTTCATCATCTCTGTTTAATCTAACTGCCTCCGTCGTCCGTGGTTCTTCATGCAATGGCTCGGATTGCCTTGCTTAGTTCCTTGGAGTCTGGACTAGACTCATCTCTGCTTGCATTATCGTTCGCTCTTCGGCTTGTGTATCAGACTTACGTTTCTCATCTATGCCTGCATTATCTTTGTTTTCTCCTCTTGTCATTGTTCTGTTTGGCCCGGACTATTGAGTTTGTCCAAACAGGTCAAAGATGAAACTATAAAGAAAATGAATTTGTCGACACCACAGCTGCGTTAGTGTTATGCAGCTGAAGCAAAACAAAGCATAAACAAAGAAATAAACCAAGAATCACAAGACACAATAACAATCACACAATTGGCACATTGATTATAATAACCAAGCACAGGCATACAACCATCCTCTCCTCTATTCTTGCACACCACACTCCACTATATTTCTCTCACTACATTATGTAATTTATTGCACTCAAGCCTGTATGCTTGCATATATAACATCTATCGCTCAGCTACACAAATTGATCATGATAGATCATATAGTTACACACACAATTCATAAATAGATTACATGAATGCACATTAACATAAGTGCATGCATGTACATGTGCAATTCGTTGGCATGTTTCCAACAATCTCCACCTTGACAACAATTTACCTGATATATCACGTCCTTAATTAATTCATCACCTTTTCTACAAGCCAGGAGAAGTCAAACACCATCACATCTCCACAAACACCATCACATCTCCGCAACTTCTCTGACAATAGCATTACCTGAACATGCCTACATGATTGAAGCTAACATGAACCATTTTTTCTCCATCAGTAACCTGTCTAACAAACGGATGCACTTGTCCAAATCTCATGAATCATAACCAAAGACCAAATCACTACAACCATGTAGGTGATACTTGTGCTTTTGTTTTTGAAGCACTTATTTCCATGCTCTTCACCTGGTTTTGCCATTTGTCTACTTACACCACCAATTGCATGTGAAATGCTGACCATTTCTCTATGATGATCATCAAACTTCCTACTAGCATATAATACTCACGGCATAAAACTCTTTCCTTCTTCATCAATTAGGACATAAATCTGAAGAGAACTTACAATGGAAAACCAAAGGGATTTTACCAGTTCACATTATTCATACCAAATTTTGAGTATCTTCACTACATACTTGTGTTGCGATAACCAAGCTAACCATATTTCTTGTCTCTGTGTATTTTCATGCCCAAGATTTATTTTGCTGCCACGAGATCCTTCATAACAAACATCCTAACCAACTGAGTTGTTGACCTCAACCATGCTCGTGCTTGCAACAAACATAACATATAACAACAAGATAATGAATATACCATAAACACAATGGTTATACTCACTTCTTGTAAAATTTGGTTCACCATGAAGGAATCAAACATCTTGTACCATTTTTCTAGCATGCTTCAGGCCATATAATGATTTTTTGAGTTTGCAAACAAATCCCTTGTTGTGATTATGAACCAACCATTCTGGTTGTTCCATATACATCCCCTTATCAAAAAAACTCCATGTAAAACAATTTTAACATCTAGTTGTACTATCACAACCAACGCTAACACAACATGAATAGAAACAAGCTTTTAACAATTGGTGAGATCTTTCAGGGAGATCAATACCTTCCAAATACCTTTCTACTATCAGTCATGCTTTGAACCTTTCATCTTTTACTATGTTTGATTTTATAAAAGGAGATACATCAAACACTGCATCTCTTTCCATGATCATTTTGTGGGTAGTAGGATCCCACACTCTGCATCCCTTAACATCATCACCATATCAAACATCTGCTTGTTTGATCTAAGTCCTACATAGACTGCTGATAAAAAACATAAGCATCACAACCTAATAATTTCACATTTGAGTAATTACCAGATGACGTGTTCATACCTCTTCCCGAATCTTCCTTTTTTTTGCAACCAATGGTGAGCGAGTTACCAGATAGCACAACCGCTTATGTCCACAGCTATTGTTGCAATTTGGCATTACTGAACATGCCTATTCGATCTTTTTTTCCTTGCAATACTTTCCAAGTTCCATAGATATGAACTTACCTTTATCATATATTCTCAAACACTTGTTTGACCTGTCAACACACCAATATTTCTATAGACCCACCTTCCTAATCTGGACACACTCCTCCACCTCAAACTTTGCATTCGAACAACTTTGACCAAATCCGACCAAACTAATCCAAGTGAACCTTTTTCGCTCACCTCCAAGGACTGAGTTTCAGTGCTCCACCTTTCTAGCCAATCTGACCAAGTAATCCTTCACCGCTTACCTCCAGGCCCATTTATAATGGATTTCACCAAGCCTTTTATAGTCTTCATTACATGCAATCCATGGACAAAATACCACAAGCTACCCAAAAAAAATGGACCCAAAAAACCACGTGCTTTGACGTAATTTTTTTTTAACTCACTAACTATTTCACCGAGTCAAGGTTAACCCAACACACATGCCCCCCTGTTCCCCTGCATATTCAGTCTACATAAATCTATGTCTAGACTTTTCATAGGTGACCATAAACCATGGGTACCCATGTCTATCAAGGTCTTACATATGTATGTCCATTTACATGAAATAAATAATTTTTACAACTCCAAGGTAAATACATTTTTTTTTTCTTTCACTATGACTCAACCATCACCGCTCTTGTTGTTGCCTTGTTGTTCGAGGAGACGCTGCATCTCGAACTTCCATATCTCAACATTAAATTCTTAGTGTTGAATTTCTCCACCTTAAACTTAGAATTCTCATTGAACTTTCACGGGTATCACACCCTCCTAAAAGTTGAAGACAAAGATGATAAGAGGCTATCGCCTCTCTCACAATGACGTAATGAATCTCTTCCAACATGCGCGACATAGATCTCTACGTGCATATTAAGTGGAAACTCTCCCTCGGAAGTCTCAGTCATTCATGCAATGGTTGGTTTCCTGTTGGAGTCGCAGCTCTGTCACACTTGCAGTGCATCACACACACTACCTCACTAGAACGACGTCTCAAACAATTGAGCGTGTTCACCCTCTTTCACAGAAATCGCCTTGCAAATCCCACTCACTCATACAAAGGCTTCCTCACCCTCTTTCATAGAAATTGCCTTGCATATCCCATTCACTCATGCAAAGGCTTCATCACCTTATGTTCTGATACCACTTTTTAGGCAGCGGAATCAAAACATAGCATAAAAAGAGCAATAAATCAAGAACCACAAGATCTAGAAAAAATCACGGAGCAATGATAATCGGTATTCTTATTATTCAAGAGAGAATGCACTCCACTATATTGCTCCCACTACAATCTAACATCTATTACTCAATTACACAAACTAATCATGAATAAATCACATAGTTACACGAATAATTCATAAATAGATTACAGGCATAAGCATTAACATAGCTTCATACATATACATATGACCTCATAATTACATGCATGTTGACATGTTTCCAACAGTTAAAAATCCTTTGCTTGAGTGTGTGAAGTACACTTACATTACTCATCTCTTCGTACATTATCATTGTCTTCTCCTTTGGTCATTCTTCTCTTCGGTGTGAAGTACTATCTTTGCCCAAATGGTTCAAAGATGAAACTATAACGAAATTGAATTTGGCCAGAGCAAAGATGACACTGTTGTGATCAGGGATCAAATTTGAAGGGAAGGATTATATTTCAAACTGAAGGGCTAACTTTATTGTAATCCTTCTAAATTGACATGTTAAAATAAATTATTCTTTTCATATGAAAATAAAAAAACAATTAAATTTTCACCCATAAAATAATTATTTTATAACCCATTCATTATTAAAAAAAATCAAATCTTAACTTATTATTCTTCAATCATAACATATTAATCATTAAATTAAATTCAAAGAATTTGGCACAACTTCAATTTTTGTTAATTAAATACATATAATAATAATATTTTTGCACATTAATATAAAATACTAGTTTAAATGCATTACTCAAAAATATTGGAGATTACAAAATTGAATAAAGTATCATGACATTTTAACTTGTACCATCTAATGAAAGATGAAGTATCATGTTGCCTTCATTCCTCTCCAAATTTCATAAATTGTGTTACTATTTGTGAAACTTATTTATTCAATCCTTAAATTTTAATACCAAACATCAATATTAAATCACCATGTCCATGGATGTTAATCATCATATTGATTATTGAAGAAATGTATGCACATGAGAGCTGGAAATTAAGAAATTATTATGTCACAAAGAATATCATTATATCCAATAATCTATCTCAAAATTCACCATTATAATGATTTACCAATTACAAAATAAACATTATAATTAACAAATTTTACAATCTTTAACATTCTTACCAATTCCATTATATTTTTATCTACACTAGTCTAGTTGAAATTTAACTTATAATTAAAACATTCTAATTATATTCCATAATAACATACTCAAATGATTTCTAATTTATTTTATAATTTTATAATTAAGTAACTAAAACTAAAAAAAATATAAATTAATAATCAACTAAAATTAAAAAAAAAAACATAATTAATAATCAACTAAAACTAAAATAAATATATTAATATACAAGCTATAAACATTAACAATTATTTAAAATAAATTAAATTAATAAAATAGTATCTCATGTAGTTGATAGGAAAATGAAAATTTGTGGAAAAGAAATGAGGGGGACATATTCTCTTAATAAAAAAATATAATTTGATAATAATCTTTTACACATAAAATGGACAAGGACCAACATTTAAAATAAATCATAATTAATTAACTAAAATTAAAAGAAATATAAACTTATAATCAATAAAATATATATATACAAATTAATAATCAACTAAAATTAAATAAACATAATTAATAATCAACAAAAACTAAAATAAACATATTAATATGCAAGATACACATTAGCAATTAATTAAAATATATTAAATTAATAAAACACTAACCCATGTTCAATAATATTGTATTAAAAAACTCATCTCAAATGAATGGACAAGCACTAAACATTTTGAGTAATATAAAATAAATTTTAAAATTATATAATGAAAATAAATATAAATTAATACTAAAATTAAAAACATAATTAATATACAAGCTACAAATATTAACAATTAACTAAAATAAAAATAAAACACATAATTTTGAATAAATTGATTAAAATAAAAAACACAACAGGATAAAAACACATGATTTTCTTGCTTGATTCAAGATTGAGGAAATGAATTGTATACTGACTGAACCCTAAAAAAACTATAATGACCGACCGAAGACACAACCCTGCAGGCACTCACTTAATGATGAGACTGAACCCCTTCCTACCAGGGTGAGTTACCGAAGACACAGCCCCGCAGGGACTCACATAACACAGGCACTCACTTAAAGACGAGGCTTAACCCCGAAGTGAAGCGATTGAAATGATTGATTCTCTTATAACGAATCTCTGTATCACAAATCTCTGTATCACGTGAACCACATCACAACATTTAATTAAAATAAAACAGTGATTGAAATGACTGATTCTCTTATAACGAATCTCTGTATCACATGAACCACATTGCAACATTTAATTAAAATAAAACACACAGGATTTTGAATAAATTCATGTGACTACTTCTAAAGAAGTTTACGGTCGGCATGGTGTTGAATCGGAAGCAAGCATGGAGAAAGCGAGTCGGCATGGTGTTGAATCGGAAGCAAGGAGAAAGCGAGTCGGCATGGTGTTGAATCGGAAGCAAGCAGGGAGAAAGCGAGTGACCTTAATAATATTCAAAGCTTATTCTTGTCTTTCTTGCAGAAAAAAAAGAATTATGAATTGAATCAAGTATGTTTTTATTGGTAGTTATTTAAGATATTGTTTACATAAGTAGAATTAGGGATTTTATCATTTAAAAAACAACAAAATAAATTAACATAAATCGGCAAAGAAGATAAAGAAGATAAAGAACTCCTATTTGAAAATAACAAAACTGAAAATGGTCCTGTTTCAAAATTAGTTGAACAAAGATAGGGGATTTTTCGTTTTAAAAAACAATAAAATAAATTAACATAAATCTAACAAAACTGAAAATTGTTCTGTTTGAAAATTAGCGGAACAAAGATAAGAGATTGAGAATTTGCCATTTGATCTTTCATCTCTACGAGTTTAATAAATAGAATATGCATGCATGCATTAGCTCCATAAAAATAGGATTGTGTTTTAGAAAAACTATAACAATTCTTTTTTTGAACTGACTTGACATATGAAAAATTGGTAACATATTTTTTTTATTACTAAGATATAGAAAGATTGTTAACATTCTTTTTTTATTACTAAGATATAGGGGAAATGACTAATAAACTAAAAAACTTATGGAAACAATAAAAAAATAAAAAGTAGATCTTATTAAGGAAATTTACAACCCATAAAAACAATGAAAAGTGAATATATTAAAAAAAATTTCATTGCTCTTCAAATGAAAAAATATCAAATAATTTCTATTTCAAATTTGACAAGTATTTTTTTATATTAATTTTCATTTGCATTGAAAATAATTTTAAACCCTTCTATGAAGGGTTACAAGGCTTTTGAAGGACAATGAAAACCTCAATTTTGATCCTTGGCTGTGATGGAACTTGCGCTAACATGTAATGAAAAGTCGGCGGACCGGGACGTACTTTTAGAGTATAAAACATACATTACTTATAAGATTTGGAGAAAAGTTAGATCAAATCGGGAAAAGGCTGTTCAAATAAAAAAAAATTGACAAGTTATCAAATACGAAAACGCTTTAAAAAAAGCTGATAAATCCTAAAAAGGTTAAAAAGTTGATCAAATCCGAAAAAGCTTTGGGAAAAAAACTCCCCAACCCAAAAAAAAAATTGGAAAAAAGTTGATCAATGCAAAAAAATATTTGAAATTTAAAAATTAAATAAAATTCGAAAACGCTTGAAAAAAACTGATAAATCCGAAAAAGCTTTTAAAAAGCTCATAAATCGGAAAAAGATTTCAAAAACCTTCCACCCATAAAAAAAAGTTCTGAAAAAGTTTATCAATCCAAAAAAATATTTCAACTTTTAAAATTTCAAAATTAAATAAAATTTAGTTTAAATTATTATAATTGAATAATTTTATTATTTGAAAATTTACTCTTTATATTATTAGTTTTAGTTTAAACCTATGTTTTGTTTTTTTTCCCAGATTTTTTTGTTTAATTACAACAAAGTGTGTTATCTACAAATTTAAATAATTAAGTCTGTATTATCTTAGTGACCCTGAAATTTTCAAAATACTAACAAATTTATATATTAAAACAATTATATCTTTCATAGTAAAACTTCTTTCAACTTTAACTCAAAATAAAGTTACATGATAAATTAATTACAAGAATGGTGACACTATGTCGACAATGACCAAAGAAAAACATGTTGAGGATGAATATTATTGATTAGTTTTCCCTACTTTTAATACATAGGGTATGACTTTAACTTTAGTTAGTTTCATAAAAAAATTATTTATTACCTATGAAAACCATATAAAATCTTTTTTTTTAACAAAAATGTTATTTTAAACCATATTTAATATGTTTTTCAATATTTTACTTAATAACTTCATCCATAATAAATATGTTTTTTCAATATTTTATTTAATAACTTCATCTATATAATAGGGAATGGTAATCATTAATATTATAATAAATTTTGTCTAAATTTTTTTCTTAAAAGTTAGATATTTAAAGATATAATAATAAATTCAAATATGTTAAATGGCCTTAGTTATTAATGGTCCTTCAAAATAGAATGATGTATTTTAACGTCCTTTAACCAAGCTTGTCTATAGGATGTGAACAACAAAGAGATTAATAAAAATTAGGAAAGGAAAAATTTTGAAATTATTTATTTGGATATTTGTTTCCATCTAAGTTTATATTCACAACAAAGTCTTTAAGATTATATGAGTTAACTTGATTTATGATTTTGTGAACCAAATCATTATTATATATATCACTAAGAACATTGAATATGGCTATTTCAAAAGTAGCTTAGAAGGAAATAAATTTCATCTTTAATCTCTTTTAAGTTACATAAACTATATATTCTTTTCTTCAAAGGATTTTTTTAAAGAATCCATTTTTTTAATTTCAGTGTACACCTCATACATGTTAGTTATCCACTTAAGAATCACCATTTTTTCTTATTGATTTTAATATACAACTCACAAATGTTAGTTTTTTACTTAAATCTTGCAACATTATTATGGTAGGAAAAATGATCCTGTAATGATAGTGTTACTATAATAACATAAATTTCTTTTGTCCTTGATATTTTCATCACATCAAATATTTCTAGACACTTTATTTTCAATTTTCAATTTTAGGTTTTAGGTTTTCATGGTAAGAGAGGGCTATATAATTCTAAATGTCCCAAAATTTTAACCATTTATCAATATCATTTTACAACTAAAGGTTTAGGTCATAAGTCAAGATTATAAAACAAGGCTAGAGTGAAGGAGTCCATACATGAAGCATACACTTGTGTGAGAGACACTCTTGGATCATGAAGGACTATGACTCAATGATATCTTGGATAGGTGGAGAATGACTTCCATATAGAGATTAGCTCAAAGAGAAGAGAAAATAGAGGAAGACACATGTAACGACCCTAATTGGATAAATGTTTAAGAATTATAAAGTAAAATTAATTAGGAGATTAATTGTGGTAACAAGTTATTAATTAAACAAAGATGATTTATGATATTAATAAAGTGAGTTATTAATTAATTAAAGGATATAATTGTGATTAATTAATTAAATATTTAACTACAGATCACATTTAATGACCTGAGAAATAAATTTAAGAGATCAATGTTATATGTTATAAAAATGGTTGCGTATGCAAGAGGGGAGAGTTATGAATCCTGAGAAGATAAAACATTAAAGGAAGGATAAGAGACATGCAGAGGGGTGGTTGAGGAAGTAACTGCATGAGTCAGTGAAGGAGAATAAGGGAGGAAAGGAGGTGGACGTGAGAGATATTGGACAGAGGATGGATTCTGGGAGGATGATGGGATTTGCGGTGAGCAGAGAGTTTCTGACTGTGGCTTTGATCAATTGAGGCACCAAGTTGCTGGAGGTTTTGGGCACGGGGGCTAGAATATCCATAGATATCCTGGAGCTAGGTAGTTTTCCTAGTTGGCAGGGAGGACAGTAGGTTTTGGGCAAATTATTATTTATTTGTGGCAGGGTTGGTCTGTGTTTTAGGTAGCAGGAAGGTAACAGCAAGGCAGCAGGAAACATAAATTAGCATCAGAACCAGGTAATCTACTAAACTATGTACTTGTTTCATTCTGCCATGAAACATTATTTATTGATATATCTAAGTTACTGAAGTTGCTGTTATAAAAATCAATATTATGCTATGAAGTTATTGTCTCAGTTTATGAAATAAGTTGCTTATGAAAGTAAATGATGTTAGAAGTTTATATGGTTGTTACATATGGTATCAGAGCGTCTTAGTTCGAAATCTGGGCCTAAGGGCCAAAACCCCGAGTGTTAACTCCAGCCACGCTTAAACTACAAACAAAACACGTTCAGTTTGACCCAATATGATTGATACAGTATTAGAAAATATACAAGTAGCACCGCTACATTACCCAAGCAAATAATCTCATATATCACAAGCAACAGCTTTAGGCAATACCCTTTAATTGGATCATGAATGGATAATACAGTCTTAGACTGAATATTTAAGGGAACGCCCTTTAAAATAAGTGGCAGCAAACCAGATAGTTTGAAGGATCACTTCCCACAAAATGACTACCCTTAAGGCAGCCTGATAAAGCTATTAAGCACGAAAAGAGAGCTGGTAATATAAATTTTATTTGAGCAATACTTGTCCATGAAGTTTCGAGTAAGATTGACACCTGAAATCAATGAAAATGTCGAGGGAAAACTTCTATCGAAGGATTGAAGTTGGAAAAATTTAATAACTACATGAACAACACTAAATAAAATGCAAGAGGATATTCGCAAGACCTGGGAAAGGCCTACTTCATCTCAAACTTACCTAAAAGAGGAACTGCGAATGCACAGCAGGAAAAAGGAAATTTTTGAAGACTTGTATTGCGCAAGAAGTGTGTAAACTACTTGCCTGTATTAGCCTCAGAAAATTTTAAATAATGTAAAATCTCATGGACAATAGACCCATACGAATTTTAACCGTGCCAAAGAGAGAAATTTCTACACCGCATAGACTTTCATGCAATTAATCATTATCCCAAAGGAGAGATGTCTATTACGCAAAAGAACGGATCTGAACCGTCGGATCATGGACTAGTTATTCGTTAGTCCTTGGATCGGATAGAAGTCGCACGGGAGTCCCCATCGGGATTTGAAGGATCGGGAATTCCGGGACCGAATCTTTTTCAACATCTAAAACCTCAAAACCATGAAAGATCTGGGTCGTCCATCTGTTTGGAAAGGTGGCAGGGAGTCAAGAGTTCATCGGTATTCTGGAGAACCCCAGAATGACGGAGGAGTCATAGCCGTAGGATCTCAAGGAGGACACGTGTCGCGTGACCACCAGATCGAGATTTTGGTCATCGGGGTACAGGTAAGTGAAGGTTCCTAGCTTTCTAAAGTAGCAAACCCCGAGAGTTGATCTGAACTATCCATCATTTGGGACGCGTGTCAAAACCCTGGAGAGAGTCAAGAATAGGGGAATTGGAGTTCTCGAGCACCCAGAAATCTTGTCACACGGAATAGCAATCTGCGATTTCCCGACAAAATCTGAACTGTTCATTTTGGAGGACACGTGTCAGTAGATCTCGAGGAGTCGAAGATCTGTGCCATCGGAGAAAACCCCGATAGGAGAGTTGTGTGGGCCACAGATGGAACTAGTGGAGGACAGGTGTCAACAACTTGGGCAGAGTCGGGAATCGGCATATCGGGATTCATGAGGTCAAGAAGTTGGGACCTTTTAAGTCTCGAAATAACGAGATCAGATCTGGACCATCCATCAGGGTGAGAAACGTGGCGGAGATCTGAAGAGAGTTGACAAATTGGGAGTCACGAGGTCGAGGAAATTGGAGCATCAAAAACCCCGAAATAGCGAGAACGATATGGACCATCCGTTTGAAGAGACACGTGGCGGAGATCCGAAGAAAGTCAGGAATCGGTATATCGAGGATTTCGTGGACACAAAATCTCTGCATTTCGAAATCGCGATGTCCGAAACCCCGATGAGTGGAGGCCAGTTGTCTGCACATCAGATAAGGAAGAAAGTGCCATCGTGAAGGGCCATCTATCAGCAAACCGGAGAGTCGGGATTCGAGAAATCGGGAATCCCATGAACATATGCACTTTGGCATTGAAAACCCCGAAACAATGAGAGATGATCATGACCGTCTGTTCTAAGGATGCGTGGCAGTGATCGGAGCCATCGGGAAGGGTCTCGACAGGAGGTCATCCATCGGGCCATCACAGATAGGGAAATCAGGGATTTCGTGGACAAAGTATCCATGCACTACGAAATCGTGAAACGTGATTTCCCGATAGGTCAAGGGACCGCGGGGCCCACAGAAGGGTCAACGGTGGATAGGTGCCAGATTGCATCGCAGAAAACCCTGACGTAATTATCTTAACTCTTAACCTTTCATTAAAAGAATTAATTAATGGATGTTTAATTAAGACTTAATCACATCGTGAAATTGGAGATCGAGGTTTCGTGATTCAAGTTACATCGATCCTTTGTTACGGGAAACCCCAAATCCTGATTTCATTAACATTTAACTTGCAAAGTTGAAGTTATAGCCCGCTTTAAATGAAAACTTAAGGGGACGCTGGAAAATTTATATTTTTGTAAAATTTTAACCATTCGTTTGACAAAGGGTAAACACTAAAAGGCATCGTGAAATTTGAAGTGATGAAACTCTTTCTTGAGAAGGACTGAAACCCCGATGGGGAGCCATAAGGAAACGGTCACATAGGAAATGGTCACATGGACCTCGGCATAGCCGAAAAGGGGCGAACGCACAAGGAAGAGGTGCATCGGGTATCGAGATATCGGGAATCCCGTAGACACATGGTTCATGCAATTCAATATTGCGATATCCGAAATCCCGATGAGCGACAAAGCTGTGGCCTTATGGTATAATGGTCATATGGGCCAAGAGCTTAGCCAATGGGCTAACACACAAGTAACGCATCGGTAGATCGGTGATCGGGAGACTGCCAAGGCAGAGGTTCGTGACAGAAGAAGTCGCGAAACCCCAAATCTCGACAAGGATTAGGACTACGGTCACATAGGAGAGGGTCGTATGGGCCCAGAGCATAGCCAGGAAGGGCTGAAGTCTGAAGGGAGTCCATCAACATATCGGGGATCAGACAATCGCGAGTCTTATGGAATTATGAGGTTCGACATTTAGAACCCCGAAACTCCGATGAAGGATAGGGCTGGGGTCACATGGAACGACGGTCATATGAGAAGGATATCTAGCCTGGAGGGCTAGCACATAAAGTGCTGTATCAATGAATCGACAATCAGAAGTTTGAGGAAATATAAATTCTCGACATTGGGGTTTACGAAACCCCGAAGCCTAATAAACAGGATTCCTAGGGGGAAATTCGGGCACGGTCCCGGGCAGAGGCCGTGAAGAAATGGGAAATACCTGAGGGTCAGATATTCACCAGTGATTCCCCGAGAATCCAAAGAGCAGCTTCGGCTCGGTTGATGAAATTGAATGATTCTGTATACACCGACGAATGAATTTATAAATACCTGTGAAATAAATTGAAAGAAAAATGTTGAAATCCATACAAAGATGGAATTACAAGCAATTCATTTCTAATTCACACTGCAAAAAAAAATATAGGAGATCACCATTCATTACCACAACATAATTAAGGTTTATGCAAATTCTCGACTCAATCAACTCAACGTTCTTCACGAAGGTAATGAATCTGTGCACAAGCTGGTGGACTGAATCGTACCTCTTACCATACCTGAGGGAGAACTCCACAAAGTGTACATATAGGGGATTGGTTCCCAACATTTCAAAGAGACTAGGCTCCAAGTCCTAGATCTTGTCAGCGACCACATCAATATACTCTGTTTCTGCAAAACGAACTGGAGCAGATACAACAATAACCAGCGCTAGCAAAGTGCTCAGAACAATGGTGAGGATGTGAGCCATGGCAAGGGAGATCTAGGAAACCTCTGAAGAGAGCAAGGCAGATCTGTGGAGGATAAAGGATGATGCAAGGAGGGTTTCAGTGAGTGAGAAGGATGCATAGGGATTCAAAGACCTGACAAGTGTAGAATTGGGGTTAGATACAAGGGAGCTTGAGGAAGCCAGACGAGCATGTGGAACCCATGCGTGCCCGAATCCATGTGTATTCGTTTATTTTTATATTTTAAAGTGTAAAAATAACTTTGAGTAAATTAAATAATTTAGTATAAATAATTTATAT
>JASDQU010435434.1:0-11435 GCA_032191745.1 Picea mariana | reverse complement strand
AAAAAAAATTGACAAGAAGTTATCAAATACGAAAACGCTTAAAAAAAGCTGATAAATCCTAAAAAGGTTAAAAAGTTGATCGAATCCGAAAAAGCTTTGGGAAAAAAAATCCCCAACCCCAAAAAAATTGGAAAAAAGTTGATCAATCCAAAAAAATATTTGAAATTTAAAAATTAAATAAAATTCGAAAACGCTTTGAAAAAAACTGATAAATCCGTAAAAGCTTTTAAAAAGCTCATAAATCGGAAAAAGATTTCAAAAACCTTCCACCCATCAAAAAAGTTCTAAAAAAGTTTATCAATTCAAAAAAATATTTCAAATTTTAAAATTTCAAAATTAAATAAAATTTAGTTTAAATTATTATAATTGAATAATTTTATTATTTGAAAATTTACTCTTTATATTATTAGTTTTAGTTTAAACATATATGTTTTGTTTTTTTTCCCAGATTTTTTTGTTTAATTACAACAAAGTGTGTTATCTACAAATTTAAATAATTAAGTCTGTATTATCTTAGTGACACTGAAATTTTCAAAATACTAACAAATTTATATATTAAAACAATTATATCTTTCATAGTAAAACTTCTTTCCACTTTAACTCAAAATAAAGTTACATGATAAATTAATTACAAGAATGGTGACACTATGTCGACAATGACCAAAGAAAAACATGTTGAGGATGAATATTATTGATTAGCTTTCCCTACTTTTAATACATAGGGTATGACTTTAACTTTTGTTAGTTTCATAAATTTTTTATTTATTACTTATGAAAACCATAAAAATCTTTTTTTTTTAACAAAAATGTTATTCTAAACCATATTTAATATGTTTTTCAATATTTTACTTAATAACTTCATCCATAATAAATATGTTTTTTCAATATTTTATTTAATAACTTCATCTATATAATAGGGAATGGTAATCATTAATATTATAATAAATTTTGTCTAAATTTTTTTCTTAAAAGTTAGATATTTAAAGATATAATAATAAATTCAAATATGTTAAATGGTCTTGGTTATTAATGGTCCTCCAAAATAGAATGATGTATTTTAACGTCCTTTAACCAAGCTTGGCTAGATGTGAACAACAAAGAGATTAATGAAAATTAGGAAAGGAAAAATTTTGAAATTATTTATTTGGATATTTGTTTCCATCTAAATTTATATTTACAACAAAGTCTTTAAGATTATATTAGTTAACTTGATTTATGATTTTGTGAATCAAATCATCATTATATATATCATTAAAAACATTGAATATGGCTATTTCAATAGTAGCTTAGAAGGAAATAAATTTCATCTTTAATCTCTTTTAAATTACATAAACTATATATTCTTTTGTTCAAAGGATTTTTCTAAAGAATCCATTTTTTTAATTTCAGTGTACACCTCATACATGTTAGTTATCCACTTAAGAATCACCATTTTTTCTTATTGATTTTAATATACAACTCACACATGTTAGTTTTTTACTTAAATCTTGCAACATTATTATGGTAGGAAAAATGATCATGTAATGATAGTGTTACTATAATAACATAAATTTCTTTTGTCCTTGATATTTTCATCACATCAAATATTTCTAGACACTTTATTTTCAATTTTCAATTTTAGGTTTTCATGGTAAGAGAGGACTATATAATTCTATATGTCCCAAAATTTTAACCATTTATCAATATCATTTTACAACTAAAGGTTTAGGTCATAAGTCAAGATTATAAAACAAGGCTAGAGTGAAGGAGTCCATACATGAAGCATACACTTGTGTGAGAGACACTCTTGGATCATGAAGGACTATGATTCAAGGATATCTTGGATAGGTGGAGAATGACTTCCATATAGAGATTAGGTCAAAGAGAAGAGAAAATAGAGGAAGACACATGTAACGACTCTAATTGGATAAATGTTTAAGAATTATAAAGTAAAATTAATTAGGGGATTAATTGTGGTAACAAGTTATTAATTCAACAAAGATGATTTAATGATCTTAATAAAGTGAGTTATTAATTAATTAAAGGATATAATTGTGATTAATTAATTAAATATTTAACTATAGCTCACATTTAATGACCCGAGAAATAAATTTAAGAGATCAATGTTATATGTTATAAAAATGGTTGTGTATGCAGGAGGGGAGAGCTATGAATGCCGAGAAGATAAAACATTAAAGGAAGGATAAGGGACATGCAAAGGGGTGGTTGAGGAAGTAACTGCATGATTCGGTGAAGGAGAATAAGTGGAAAGGAGGTGGACGTGAGAGATATTGGACGAAGGATGGATTCTGGGAGGATGATGGGATTTGCGGTGAGCAGAGAGTTTCTGACTGTGGATTTGATCAGTTGAGGCACCGAGTTGCTGGAGGTTTTGGGCACGGGGGCCAGAATATCCATAGATATCCTAGAGCTAGGTAGTTTTCCTAGTTGGCAAGGAGGACAGTAGGTTTTGGGCAAATTATTCTTTGTTTGTGGCAGGGTTGGTCTGTGTTTTAGGTAGAAGGAAGGTAACAACAAGGCAGCAGGCAACAGAAATTAGCATCAGAACCAGGTAATCTACTAAACTATGTACTTGTTTCATTTTGCCATGAAACATTATTTATTGATATATCTAAGTTACTGAAGCTGTTGTTATAAAAATCAATATTATGCTATGAAGTTATTGTCTCAGTTTATGAAATAAGTTGCTTATGAAAGTAAATGATGTTAGAAGTTTATATGGTTGTTACATATGGTATTAGAGCGTCTTAGTTTGAAATCTGGGCCTAAGGGTCAAAACCCCTAGTGTTAACTCCAACCACACTTAAACTACAAACAAAACACGTTCAGTTTGACCCAATATGACTGATACAGTATTAAAAAATATACAAGTAGCACCCCTAAATTACCCAAGAAAATAATCTCATATATCACAAGCAACAGCTTTAGGCAACACCCTTTAACTGGATCATGAATGGATAATACAGTCTTAGTCTGAATATTTAAGGGAATGCCCTTTAAAATAAGTGGCAGCAAACCAGATAGTTTGAAGGATCACTTCCCACAAAATGACTACCCTTAAGGCAGCCTGATAAAGCTATTAAGCACGAAAAGAGAGCTGGTAATATAAATTTTATTTCAGCAATACTTGTCCATGAAGTTTCGAGTAAGATTGACACCTGAAATCGATGAAAATGTCGGGGGAAAACTTCTATCGAAGGCTTGAAGTTGGAAAAATTTAATAACTACACGAAAAACACTAAATAAAATGCAAGAGGATATTCGCAAGACCTGGGAAAGGCCTACTTCATCTCAAACTTACCTAAAAGAGGAACTGCAAATGCGCAGCAGGAAAAAGGAAATTTTTGAAGAATTGTATTGCGCAGGAAGTGTGTAAACTACTTGCCTGTATTAGCCTCGGAAAATTTTAAATAATGTAAAATCTCATGGACAATAGACCCATACGAATTTTAACTGTGCCAAAGAAAGAAATTTCTACACCGCATAGAGTTTCATGCAACTAATCATTATCTTAAAGGAGAGATGTCTATTACGCAAAAGAACGGATCTAAACCGTAGGATTGTGGACCAGTTATCTGTCAGTCGTTGGATCAGATAGAAGTCGCACGGGAGTCCACATTGGAATTTGAAGGATCGGGAATTCCAGGACTGAGTGTTTTTCAACAATTGAAACCCCGAAACCCCGGAAGATCTGGGTCGTCCATCTGTTTGGACAGGTGGCAGGGAGTCGAGAGTTCATTGGTATTCTGGAGAAGCCCGGAACGACGAAGGAGTCATAGCCATAGGATCTCAAGGAGGACACGTGTCGCGTGACCACCAGATCGGGATTTTGGTCATCGGGGTACAGGTAAGTGAAGGTTCCTAGCTTTCTAAAGTAGCAAACCCCGAGATTTGATCTGAATCGTCCATCATTTGGGACGCGCGTCAGAACCCTAGAGAGAGTCGGGAATCAGGGAATTGGAGTTCTCGAGCACCCAGAAATCTTGTCACACGGAATAACGATCTGCGATTTCCCGACAAGATCTGAACCGTTCATTTTGGAGGACACATGTCAGTAGATCTCGAGGAGTCGAAGATCTGTGCCATCGGAGAAAACCCCGACAGGAGAGTTGTGTGGGCCACAGATGGAACTAGTGGAGGACAGGTGTCAGCAACCTGGGCAGAGTCGAGAATCGGCATATCGGGATTCATGAGGTCAAGAAGTCGGGACCTTTTAAGTCTCGAAATAGTGAGATCAGATCTGGACCGTCCATCAGGGTGAGACACGTGGTGGAGATCTGAAGAGAGTCGACAAATCGAAAGTCATGAGGTCGAGGAAATTGGAGCATCAAAAACCCCGAAATAGCAGGAACGATCTGGATCGTCCGTTTGAAGAGACACATGGCGGAGATCCGAAGAAGGTCAGGAATCAGTATATCGAGGATTTCGTGGACACAAAATCTCTGCATTTTGAAATCGCGAAGTCTGAAACCCCCATGAGTGGAGGCCAGCTGTCTGCACATCAGATAAGGAAGATAGTGCCATCATGAAGGGCCAGCTGTCAGCAAAACGGAGAGTTGKGATTCGGGAAATCGAGAATCCYGTGAACATATGCACTTTGGCATTGAAAACCCCGAAACAACTAGAGATGATCAGAACCTTCCGTTCTAAGGACGCGTGGCAGTGATCAGAGCCATCGGGAAGGGTCCCGACAGGAGGTCGTCCATCGGGCCATCGCAGATCGGGAAATCAGGGATTTCGTGGACAAAGTATCCATGCACTACGAAATCGCGAAATGTGATTTCCTGATGGGTCAAGGGACCTCGGGGCCCATGGAAGGGTCAATGGTGGACAGGTGGTAGATTACATCGCATAAAACCCCGACGTAGTTAGCTTAACTCTTAACCTTTCATTAAAAGAATTAATTAATGGATGTTTAATTAAGACTTAATCACATCGCGAAATCGGAGATGGGGATTTCTTGATTCAAGTTACATCGATCCTTTGTTATGGGAAACCCCGATTCCTGATTTCATTAACATTTAACTCACAAAGTTAAAGTTATAACCCGCTTTAAATGAAAATTTAAGGGGACGCTGGAAAATTTATATTTTTGTAAAATTTTAACCATTCGTTTGACCAAGGGTAAACACTAAAAGGCATCGCAAAATTTGAAGTGATGAAACTCTTGCTTGAGAAGGAACGAATCCCCGATGGGGAGCCATAAGGAAACGATCACATAAGAACCAGTCACATGGACCTTGGCATAGCCGAAAAGGGGCGAACGCACAAGGAAGAGGCGCATCGGGTATCAAGATATCAGGAATCCCGTAGACACGGGGTTCATGCAATTTGATATTGTGATATCTGAAATCCCGATGAGGGACAAGGCTGTGGCCTTATGGTATAATGGGCATATGGGCCAAGAGCTTAGCCGATGGGCTAACACACAAGTACCGCATCGGTAGATCGGTGATCGGGAGACTTCCAAGGCAGAGATTCGTGACAGTAGAAGTCGTGAAACCCCGAATCCCGACAAGGATTAGGACTACAGTCACATAGGAGAGGGTCGTATGGGCCCAGAGCATAGCSAGGAAGGGCTGAAGTCTGAAGGGAGTGCATCGTCATATCGGGGATCARAGAATTGCGAGTCCTAAGGACTTATGAGGTTCGACATTTAGAARCTCGAAACTCTGATGAAGGATAGGGTTGGGGTCACATGGAACGATGGTCATATGAGAAGGATATCTAGCCTRGAGGGCTAGCACATAAAGTGCCATATCAGTGAATCGATAATCGGGAGTTTGAAGGAACATAAATTCTCGACATTGGGGATTACAAAACCCCAAAGCCTAATAAACAGGATTCCTAGGGGGAAATTCAGGCACGGTCYCGGGTAGAGGCCATGAAGAAATGGGAAAGACCTGAGGGTCGGATATTGACCAGTGATTCCCGGGGAATTCAAAGAGTCGCTTCGGCTCGGTTGATGAAATTGAATGATTCTATATACAACGACGAATGAATTTATAAATAACAGTGAAATAAATTGAAAGAAAAATGCCGAAATTCGTACAGGGATGGAATTACAAGCAATTTATTTCTAATTCACACTGCAAAAAAAAAATATAGGAGATCACCATTCATTACCACAGCATAATTAAGGTTTATGCAAATTCTCGACTCAATCAACTCAACGTTCTTCACGAAGGTAATGAATCTGTGCACAAGTTGGTGGACTGAATCGTACCTCTTACCATACCTAAGGGCGAACTCCGCAAAGTGTACAGACAGGGGATTGGTTCCCAACATTTCAAAGAGACTAGGCTCCATGTCCTGGATCTTTTCAGTGACCACATCAATATACTCTGTTTCTGCAAAACGAACTGGAGCAGATAAAGAAATAACCAGTGCTAGCAAAGTGCTCAAAACAATGGTGAGGATGTGAGCCATGGCAAGGGAAATCCAGGAAACCTATGAACAGAGAAAGGCAGATCTGTGGAGGAGAAAGGATGACGCAAGGAGGGTCTCAGTGAGTGAGAAGGATGCATAGGGATTCGAAGAGCTAACAGGTGTAGAATTGGGGGTTAGATACGAGGGAGCTTGAAGAAGCCAGACGAGCACGTGGAACCCATGTGTGCCCGAATCCATGTGCATTCATTTATTTTTATATTTTAAAGTGTAAAAATAACTTTGAGTAAATTAAATAATTTAGTATAAATAATTTATATATATATATATATATATATATAAAGGTCAAGTTAGTTAAAATTAAAGAAAGGTTAATTGGGTTGAATTAGTGTAATAATAATTTTAAATTAATTATTTTATTTAAGTATAAGGTTAATCTACCTTAAAGTTAATTAATGATGTTAGGGCTTAGATAAGGACAAGCGGTAAGGAGGTGGTGTATGCAGCAGGAGAGTAAGCATAGGAAGTGACGAGTAAAGCATCAGGCTAACGTAGCTACAGGACAAGGGAACCATATATTCTTTTCGAAAGGGTGAAGAAACCAAGCTTAGATGCTTAATCCTAACCCAAACCTAGCCAATTCCCTGATGGAGTAATGTCTGTTTATAGACAAGTAAAGAAAACTTACGCCTAACCCTGTTTCTAAGTTTAAGTAGCACCAATATGAAACGTCCTTGAACTCACCCTGACAACTTTGGGGTGATGTAGGTTAAGCATACGAGATGGTCAGGACTCGAAGGGGTTGAGGCAGAGGAGCATTGTGATGGGCACCGTCAACACCACCAACACCACCACCATCACCCGAACTAGCCCTCATACTGCGCTCGTTGGAATCCATTAACGAGACTTTAAACGGTCGCCAACCGGCAGGGACTGAAGTGGAACCACCACCATCTGGAACGGGTAATCTAGAAGTGTCAAGGGATTCAGGGGGAGGACTTCCACCTAAAGACATCACGCGAAAATTGCAGAAGATCAAACTTACAGATTTTTCCGGAGGTCGCGCTAGTGAACGCGCGGAAGCATGGTTAGAAGGCAAGACAAGGTGTTTTTCCTTAAGGGACTATGCGTTCAACTCAAAGGCAAAGATCACAATTTTTCAAGTTAAGAGACAACACCTTGAACTAGTGGGGCAACTTGGAAAGACAACTACACCTTACCCCAGACATAGTATCTTGGGAACTTTTCGAGGAGAGGTTTCGAAGGAAATATCTACCAGCATACTACGAGGAACAATAGGTGGGAGCATTTCATGCCTTAGTACAAGGAAACATAACTGTAGAAGAATATGAGATCAGGTTCATGGAACTGGTCAAATATGTTTCGTATATGGACAATGACCAACGACAGGCAGAGCGCTTCGTTTATGAATTGAACCCGAAGATAAGAGCTATGGTGCGGATGTGGAAACCGTCTTCAGCAGCGGAGGCGGTAGAAAATGTGCGTTACGCGAAAGAACACATGAACTTAACTGGGGGTACAAGATCGACATTTCCGCATCGCCCTGGATTCGTAGGAAAGACCCCGAGGAAATTTCCTAGGGGAGGGGGCTCAAGGACACCACCTTATGGTAACTGAGTCGTGCCAAGGACAATAGCTGCATGGATTTCAATGGTATCTAGTGCAGCATCACGTTCATCACCAACAGTGCAGACAGGTCCACGACCATCTCGAGGAATAGCCAGTAGGGGCAGGGGTTCCAGGGGAAGGAACTCATTTCAGAGGCAATCACATAATAGTGCACCGGTTCAATCTGGTGTTACCTATTGGGGGTGCAGGGCACCCCATTACCAGCATGACTGCCCAGAGTTACAACCAGGGTTTGTGCATAGAGAAGGAAAGGCACCGATGGGGAGATCAAGTAAAAGCCACAAGATTTACGCAGCGGTTAATAACCTCCATGCCGAACATCAATCCACAGTTGTAGAGTCATTAGGTAGGCTAAATCGTATCAATGTTAAGATTTTGTTTGATTCTGGTGCAACAAATAGTTTCATTTCACCATTCGCATTAGAAAAGAGTGGGTTGGCAGCCTACGAGCACGATGACTTTAAACAAGTCGAGATGGCTTCGAGGGAAAAACAAGTTGTAGGACCTAGTGTTGATAATTGTATAGTAGACCTAGGAGTGTGCACTACCAGGTTGAAGGTATAAATCACTGCTCTTGGGGAATATGACCTAATCATTGGAATGGATTGGTTAGCAGCTCATCGAGCTTTGGTAGATTGTTTCGCAAAGAGGGTGCTTTGTGTCGATGATGAAGGAGAACCAGTAGAGATTTAGGGTGTACAGAGAAAAGTGTCAATACGCTTTATATCAACTATGAAGGTCAAGCTATGCTTGAGACAAGGGTGTCGACTTTATGTAGTGGAAGCAGTGAATGAAACGAAGGGACCTTCACTAGATCAGTACCCGGTATTGTCAGAATTTCAGGATGTTTTCTTGAATGAGTTACCAGGGTTACCTCCTAAGAGGGAGCTTGATTTTACTATTGAGCTAAAACCTAGTGCAGAACCAATCTCCAAGACTCCGTATCGGATGACAGCACCGAAACTTTTTGAATTGCAAATGCAGTTGAAGGAGTTACTGGACTTAGGGCTAGTAAGGCCCAGTGTCTCACCTTGGGGCGCACCGGTAATTTTTGTAAAGAAGAAGGATGGAACATTACGACTGTGTATAGACTACAGGGACTTGAATCATGCTACAGTGAAAAATAGGTACCCAATGCCGCGAATAGATGACCTCTTCGATTAGATGAAAGGAGCAACGGTATTCTCAAATATCGATTTGCGATCAGGGTATCATCAGTTAAGGATTAAGGAAGGTGATATCCCAAAAACTACCTTTTGAACTCGGTTTGGACATTACGAGTTTGTTGTGGTACCTTTTCGATTGACCAATGCACCAGTAGTATTCATGAGCCTCATGAACGGCGTATTCCAAAAGTACTTGGATCGGTTTGTACAATTTTTTCTATATGACATTCTCATCTATTCCAAGAATGAAAGGGAACACGAGGAACACTTGCGAATAGTGTTGTCTTGTCTTAGAAAGAACAAATTGTATGGGAAGCTATCGAAGTGTTCCTTCTTCCAGAAAGACATCCACTATTTAGGTCATATCATTTCCGGCGAAGGAATCTCGGTGGACCCAGGAAAGGTAAAGGCCATTATGGAATGGCCAGTGCCGAAAAATGCCCATGAGGTGAGAAGCTTCATGGGNAGGTTATTATCGGAGATTTGTGGAAGGATTCTAAAAAATAGTGAAACCCATCACCACTTTGCAACGCAAGGGGGTCAGGTATGAATGGACAGAAGAATGTGATAGTGCATTCATTGAGCTTAAGAGGTTACTAACTAGTGCCCCAATTCTATGAGTGATAGATATGGAAAAGGACTTCATCGTCTGCACAGATGCCTCGAAGCAAGGGTTGGGGGTCGTGCTAATGCAGGATGGAGGAGTGATAGCTTATGCATCAAGAAAGTTGAAGAAACATGAAGAGATATACATGACTCATGATTTAGAGTTGGTAGATGTAATGCTAGCTCTGAAACTTTGGAGGCACTATCTAGTAGGGCGAAACTTTGAGCTCAAAACAGACCATCAAAGTTTAAAACATCTCTTCACTCAAAGGGATCTGAATGCCAGGAAAAGGTGATGGAGTGAGTTTATGAGTGAGTACAATTTTGGTATTTCGTACATCAAGGGAAACGAAAATGTGGTCGCAGATGCCTTGAGTAGGAAACCACGTGTCTTCTCCTTGGTACCCTTAAAGGTCAATCTGAGGGAACGTGTGTTGACACAACTCCAAGGAGACAATTGGTATTTAAAAGTTACTTCAAACCTCCACAGTGGGAGGCAATTAGATCCAAAGTATGAAGGATATATTCTGGAAGCAGACGGACTATTAAGATATCAAGGAAGGATGTACATCCCTGAAGATGAGGATATTCGAAGCATCATACTGAAGGAAACCCATAGAGCACTTTATTGTGCACATCTGGGTGTGAAGAAGATGTACGTAGACATGAAGCGTGATGTAGTCCATTTCGTCGCCAAATGCCTACAGTGTCAACAAGTGAAAGCTGACCACCATCACCCGGCAGGCCTCCTACAACCACATGATGTTCCTATGTCCAAGTGGGAAGTCATTTCTATGGATTTTGTTGTGGGTTTTCCTCTCACATCTCATAGACATAATGCCATTCTTGTGATAGTTGATAAGTTAACCAAGAGTGCTCATTTCATTCCAGTTAGAGACACTTATGATGTCACTGATGTGGCACGTGTGTTTGTAAATGAGGTNATATCATTTCAGATAGAGACTCCAGATTCACTTCTAGGTTTTGGACAAGTTTGCAGTTAGCATTGGGGACTCAGTTGAACTTAAGCACAACTTATCATCTTGAGATAGATGGGAAAATCAAGAGAGTAGATCAAGTCATGGAATACATGCATAGGATGTAAGTCATGGATAATCAAACCCAGTGGGAGAAGTACCTACCTTTGGTAGAGTTTGCCTACAATAATAGTTTTCATAGCTCCATCGAAATGCCACCCTACGAAGCTCTGTATGGAAGGCCATGCAAAACGCCATTGAGTTGGGATAGACTAGAAGACTGAGTAACAGTTGGGCCAGAATTGATTCAAGAGATGGAGGAACAGGTGATTCATATTAGGCAGAGACTAAAGGAAGCATATGATAGGCAGAAAAGTTATGCAGATGCCCACGGGACTGACCAAATTTATGAAATGGGAGACTAGGTTTTCATTTGTATTAGGCCTAATAAGAGTAGCATATGGTTCGGGAAGGGGACAAAGTTGTCACCTCGATTTATAGGACCATTCAGAATCCAAGAGAAAATTGGACCCGTTGCCTATCATCTCGTACTACCACCCCACTTGCATAAAACTCATAATGTTTTTAATGTATTTGTTTTACGTCATTATGTTGCTGATGAATCACATAAACTAAATTGGAAGGAATT
>JASDQU010435433.1:20560-45728 GCA_032191745.1 Picea mariana | reverse complement strand
CAATAAAAATACACTCAATTCTCTATGGATCAAGTGCCTCCTCTTTTCAGAGGGAATCTAGGCCCATGCACGTGAACTGAAAATATGAAAGTGGGTCACTTCCAGTTTGAGGCTGCTCCAAGCCTCATAGGGGGTCTTATCTTTGACATATCTATGGGGATATATGTTTTGGATGTGTTTTGCACAATTAAGTGCTTCAGCCCATAGTCTCTGTGGTAGTGTCTTTGCATGCAACATGAAAGATGCCATCTCCTTTAGAGATCTGTTTTTCCACTCAACAACTTTGTTTTGTTGCGGAGTATAGGGAACTGTGTGCTGCAACTAAATCCCTACCTCATGGAAAATATTATGGATCTCATGATTGACATAATCTCCCCCATTATTAGTTATAAAGACTTTTATTTTCTTTCCAGACTATGTCTCAACCAGGGCTTTGAAATATTTGAGGTGTTGAAAGACCTCAAATTTTTTCCTGAGAAAGTAAATCCATGTAAAACGTGAGAAATCATCAACAAAAATGAGAACAAACCTTGCTTTTCTGATATATGGATGTGAAAAAGGACCCATAAGGTTACTATGGACGAAATCTAAAGGTATGGAAGCTCTCTGAGACTTTCCTTAATCGAATTTCTCTTCAGGGTCTTTTCCAAGAACACATCCCTTACATACTCCCTTGGAGAAATGAATGTCTAGTAGACCATAAACTAATATTTTCTTGCTAATATGTTGCATGTATCTTAAATTCAAATTTCCAAACCTTTCATGCCATATCCTACTACTTTCATCAGCATGAGGAAGCAGTAAAACAAAATCTGGTTCAATAAATTCAGAAAATGTATACAATCTAGACTGATGATTTATCTCACCGATAACAACCCTGGAGTTGGTTTGTGTGTCATATATGTCCATGAAATTTGGTGTGAATATGAATTTATTTCTGATGCCAAAATTCATCATCTGATACACAGAGAGAAGATTGACGAAAAGTTTGGGAACATGCAACATATTCTCGAAGCTTCCATTGGTGAGTTCAATCCTTCTTTGTCAGTGAATTCAACTCAAGAGTTGTCCCCCATCAAAATAGGATGAAATTTGCATGCATCCAATGAAGAATGGACTGCTTTTGAGGCATCCATGTGATGTGATGCCCCTGAATCTACGATCCAAGCATCGGGAGAGGAGTTGATGGCAATCAAGGCATGGCTAGAATTTCCTTTCTTGGGATTATGATCTTCCGACTTCTTCTTCTTGGCACCCTCAAGGATGCAATATCCAAGGTTTTTTTGCTGAAGTATTTGAGACATTAGATCTGTTTTTTTTGCATGCACGTGGATTCTGGATGGAATCCTTTGTGACAGTACATGCATTTTCCCCTTTTTCTTCCCTTTCCACCTTTGGATCCGAAGCCATTAGTGAAGGGTTTTGAGTACCCTTCTTTCTTCGGATGTGCATGAGATTTAATTTTGTCTTTATATTTATATTTATTATATTTATGGCTTCCATCTTACACAGTAAGTGCATGTGCCTTTGGGCCTTTTATTTTTCCCATGTTGATGAGCTTGGTTTTCTCTTGTGTCGGGGATTCGATAAAGTCTTCAAGAGAAGGAATATTCCAGGTGGCTCCCAAGGAGAATCTGATAGAATGGAATGTTGATACAAATACAGAGAATTCATGACCAAGTTTGGAGAGAATGGTGAAAACCATTTGTTTCTCCTCCTTAGATTTATCAACCCCGCAAGCTTTGAGTTGCGACAATAAATCATTGAATTTTGTAAATAAATCTTGGATATTGTCGAAGATTTTTGGATCCAATATGAGAAATTACACCTCCATCATGTGTCCCCTCATATCATCTTGTTTTCCAAATATCCATTCCAAGGTGGTCCAAGATTCAATGGGAGTCTTACAGGGAGATATGTGAAAAAGGATATCGAGAGAAATACGACTGCAAATTGTTCTGAATGCTTCATCCATTTGATTTAAGTACTTGGATTTTTCTATGGATATTCAAGTTTAACCTGTACAATCCTCTGTTTCAGAGATGTATGACTATTTTCTCCTTCCATGCAAAATAGTTGTAAGGTGTAAGAATGAATTCCTTTTGGAAATCCATCTTTCCGCTGTCTTCAATCTTTTGTACCTGCAAATTTTTTTGGTGTAGATTTTTCTTAGAAGTACGTCGGCTCTGATACCATGAAAATGTGTTGAACCTACACAGAATATATCTAGCTAGAAAATACCACACACATTTGCAGAGAGAAATTGAAAAAGAAGAAGCAAGAGATAAAGAATGGAAGAATTCTCATTATCTATAATGAATAATGAATAATGAATAATTTACACATGATATACTCTATATAACTCAATCAATGCTCACTAGAGGAGAACCAATGGTCCATAGTGGTGGTCTAGAGTGATTTGGACACACACCAACAATTATGGGAGTGAATTGCCACCTAGTCTAGTCTCTCAGGTAGTTACGGGAGTGAACTACCACCTACCTGAGTTAACTAGTCAACTAGTCTTCAGTTAACTGATTGAAACATAATCTAGTGAGGAGTAGATCAAGGAATCAACGGTAATGCACCAGTCTGGTGATGAAACCAATTCTAATATGCATTAGCATGGTGATGATCCCAATTTTTCATGGTGACAAAACCAATGCAACATCTAGACTCAACTCAACTAGTCAAACTGAAGTGTCAACTAAAGAGAATATTCTCCAGGTGGAATATTGTCCCCTAAAATATAGGAGACTGGATAATTACTAATAATGACAAATGAACAAGGAAAAACCTTAGGAAAAATAAATCCTAGGTGTGTTTGAAGTAACTCAAACATCCCATACTCACCATTCAGACAAAATTTGTTGAATGCATAGCCCAAGAGATTGATGAAAAGCAAGTGGAACCAGGTGAGGAAGATGCATATATCAAGGAGGTGAAATAACAACTCAAGAAAGTTCAACATGTTATAGCCCAATTCTATCATGATAACAGAGAATTAAAGAGGCAACTAACATAAAGAATTCATGAAGCACAAGGACCACAGAGTAAAGCAGATAAGAGATCTCCTACCTCACCAACAGGAAGAGAAAATAATATAAAATGGCTGAAAAAACAGCTAAGAGAAGATCAAGATGAGATCATTAAGCTCAGAGAGAAAAAAAGAATATCAAAGGAAGGGATCATGAAACATTACAAGAAACACAAACCAATTATAGACGATGAATGTGCATCCCTCTCTGATGCTCAATCAAAATTGAAGAGGAATGTGGTTTTGTTGAGACAGGTGAGAAGTTTAAAGAGACAGAACTTGTCATTAAGAAAAGAAAAGAGAGCCTTGCGATTACAAGTGATATTGGATAAGGAAGTTACATACAAACTGAATGATCCCATCCTTTGCTGCCAACTAGATTCGTGCGAGCAACCTCAACATGAAGTTCTGTTGCGCAAATACTGCAACCATCATTTGCGCAATAGAAACTAGAATTTACTGCGCAAAGGTGATAATGTTGTCCATCGGTACACATGATGACTCATCACAACCATGTGGTTGAAATTTTCTCAAGAAATTATGATTGTAAATGACATTTCGGTTAGGATATGATTGGCAAATCGAGTTTACTATTTTTGGTAAATTTTATAGAGATTGTTGTTCTCTTTGAAAACAACCAGATCCATAACTCTAGGAGATAGTAGTTTGACTCCTAGTAGCTAAGTGTAACTTTAGTTTTCTATATATATGGACTATTTTGATGTAAAAATGGGGCGCGTGGGTAGAAGTATAGACATTTTGATCCCCAATGTAATTTTCTGAATCTAAAGAAATATAAATGCAGAAGTCCTGAATTCTTTATGAAAATATTCTAATGGTGGTGATCCGAAGATTGTACTCTTCTTTGCATGTATTCACTGTGTACTTATTTCTGCACTTTTCTTCTCTTTAAATTGGTAAATTAAAAGTCCATAATTCATCTAATGGTGCTCTAGACTTAACTGATTTAAATTTTGTCTATATTCTTAACTAAGGTCAGAATTCATCCTTTGTGATGCTATGATTTTGTTATGTGTTTCTTTTCTTCTTTCACCCTACATGATTAAAATCAACACCGGATTTCATCACCTTGTTTACCCTTTGTTCCTTTGAGGATTTATATCTACCAAGCATTGTTTTCTTTGTTTTCAGGGGTTGAATCCATAGCCCTAGAAATTCTATACCTTTTGTCAGCAAACCTTAAAAAACTGTCTCAAAATTCTAAATCTAGACATCAATTTAAATCAACCTGTCTATTAGAGATCAAGTCTCAGAGAGAGCCCTCTCTCAATTGGAAAGGCTAGTTTCCAGTCTTAAAGTTGGTTAGTAGGTTACCTTTGTAGATTGTTTCTTCAACCCAACAATTTACTCAATGTTAACAGAACCTTTATATGAGCCCTTGTAGTTATCGATGTATCCATTGACATCTTAGGAATAGTTTCAATATCATTCATAATGTAGTATTTTATCTCTCTCTCTCTCTCTCTCTCTCTCTTAACATGGGACACTGATTTATATCATGATCACTAGGGCCACATATAATGCTACAATTTACAATTGAGCAAGAGTATATACATTGATTGGTTATGTGTTCCCACATGCCACACAAAAAACACTTTTAAGCTTATTTTCCTCACAATGGAGTGGTTATTGCACTTATTTGGTGAGTGTCTTGCACTTGGTAAACAAATTGGTCATCCTTCATGACAACACGAAGAAATTGTTTTCAAGGGGTAGCAAGGGTGGAGGAGGTGGCAATGGTTGAACTTGAGCCTTATGCACATTTTTTTTGTTTCACATTCTCCCACTTCATTTATCATTTATAGATAGTTCTAGCACTATCTTGACAAACAAACCACACATGATCATTGGTTTTAATCTTGTGAGAATACCTATATCTTGTGCACTTATTGTGGGACAAGGACATTTTTCTATCGTCTCGTCTCTCCTCTAAATATTATTCTTGCATTTTTGTCTAGGTCAAGGAGAGGGCCATTGATCCAATTTCATTATCACCTTCTTAACTTATTCTAGTTATTATTTCAACTTTGTGTTAAGTCAATCATAGACTTGTATAGTGCATTCAAACTCATTGCCCATTTCTAGCATCATGTCAACTTCTTCTTTGTACTTCACTAGTATTTGTTTTCAAATTAGAAGTCTTATTGTGGGCCATAGTCCTAACTCAAACTATCTATTCATTCTTTGTCATCTATCCAAAACTATTAGAAATTAGTTTGCTTGTTGGCTTCTTTGTTCACAAAATCCCACAAAGGATCTTGTTGCCCTACAATGAAAGACTTGTCTTTGGATTTATTATAAAAAAAACTGTTCACACTAATTTGTCTTCTCTTCGAACAACATACAACATATTTTCTATGCTCTTCTAAAGAAATCAAGGCATGCTAACTCTACTAGAGATAATATTCCTCCACCTCAATAGTCTAGAAGGACCTCCTAAGGGTGTAACTTCCAATCTTGGAGTGCATGATGGCCTCCTATCCATAAATTAGTAAGAAGGGGGTCTACCTAGAATTTGAATTAGAAGTAGTACAATCAAACCATAAAGCAAAACCAATTGAGTATTCCATTCTCTAGGGTTACAACCATAATATTTTTGTGGATGTGCAATAATTTTTGTTAGTGGATTGCACTAGTCCATTCCCTTTTAGGTAATAAGTAGAGGAAGTAGAGATAATAATGTTGTATTTTGAGAAAAATTGAGTAATGTCCCAGAGATGAAACAAGACCAATTGTCACTAATAATTTTCATTGGAATGTCAAACTGGGAAATTATGTTATTCTCCAGAATACCAATCACTTGTTCAACTTTCTCATGAGTCAGTCAAACAACCTCCACCCATTGAGTAAAGTAATAAGTTGTTGTTAGAATGAATCTATGGCTATAAAATTGAAGGAGATAAATTGGTCGAATAAATTTTAGTCCCCACTTGAAAACATGTGTAAAGTTGAAGCAAGATTCAAAGTCATGGTAGAAAATTTTCTTTTCCCAATTAAGTGTTTGAATTCATTGTAGCATCTAACATAGTGAAAAGATTCCTTGAAAATGTAAGGCTAGGTCACAACCTTTGATGGTACAAGCAATGGATAAATCCATATTTTGTTTCTAGATCTATTCCATCCAATTGGTAAGTTTATTGGATAGGTACTTTTGGGACATTAAGCGCTTAACAAATGGTAGAGGCAACTTAGCTTGTGTTGTTTTTCCAAGGATGTGTTGAAAAAACTTCCTTGATGCAATAACTAAGGAACATGCATGCTTCTTAAGTAAAGACCGTTTATTTTATGGATCAATTGTACTTTGCCTCATGAAAGGCACAAGTATCTCAAATATTTCTTTGTCAATATGCACCAAGATGTAAAAATGGCCTCCTTGGTCAAATTGGCATACAACTGAAACTCCTAGAAAAGTTCAAGTTTAGATAGGGTAGGAGTAATGATAATGGCATCCTTAATTGATTCAAAACTTGCTTGAGACTCTCGAGACTCTCAAGTCCAAGAGAAATTGATGTCCTTCTTCAAGGCCTGAACAATGGGTTTTGTGATGGTTACAAATCCAGGAACAAACCCACAAATGAAATTCATCTTGCCTATAATGGATTAGATAACCTTCTTAGTAGAAGGGGGATGTTGTCTCTAGATAATAAAAATTCTTTTAGGATCAATAATTACCCTATATTTTGACACAATTTGACCTAGAATTTCACCTTTATTCACTCGAAACACAAACTTATTAGGCTCAAGAGATATGCCAAATTTTGAAAATGAAGGAAAGCCTTCCTCAAATGGTCAAAACGGTCTTTATTGTACTTGGAATGAATAATCATATTGTGCAAGGAAATATGAATGATATCAATGACAAGGTCATAAAAAACCATTTTCATTTCTCTTTGAAATGCATCACTTACATTTATAAGCCCAAAAGGAATACGATGGTAATCATAGGTTACCCAACATGTAGTGAAAGTGGTATTGAACCTGTTCTTGGACTTAACCCTGACTTGATAATATCTTGAAAAACTATCAATGAGGGACATCATATCTAAACCAGACACTTGTTGTAAGATTAATTCATAGTTGGGAAGAGGGAAGTAATATCTTTAATGCTATCCTTGTTTAAGAATCATAAATCCAAAAAAATCTAGATATCACCATTCTTTTTCCTAACCAAAAATAGGTTGGCCACCCATTCAAAACACTATATAGGGAAGATAATAACAACATCTAAAATCTTATCCAACTCTTTATGGATGGTGTCTTTTAGGGTAGGATTAATAGAACTTTGTTTATATTTGAAATTCTTGGCACCTTTGATGATATAAATAACATGTTGTATGACCCTAGGATCAAAATCAACCAAAGCCTCATAAGACCAAGAAAACATTTCATGGAATTCATGAAACATCTCAATGAAATTTAATCCCTCTTCTTCATTACAATTAACTCCAATATGTAAAAGCTTTGGTTCTTCTTCAGTGCCTATGTTAACACGAATGGTTTCTCCAACCTTCCATCTTAAAGGCTCATAGCTTTCACATACTTGCAAGAGTGAGAAGACAAGAAAATATTCTTCAAAGGAATTAAGTGTTTGGAGTAGACATTGTCCTTTAGCCAAAGGAATTCTAGACTAAGAGAGTCTTCTTCTTCTCCCATGAAATAGTAGATATGTATGTCATGTTTGAAGACTTGAAATTACTCCTTGTTATCATGGATCATGTATATAGGTGGAGAAAATATGACACTTGGGTTGATCCCACAAATGGTGTCTTCTGGAATTAGTAGCATAAGTGACAAGGTTATCTGTTACATATTTCATTTCCTAGTGAATATATGTAAGGTTGAAGGATAATAAATATTCAACTAACTAGTGGGCCAATTAATCATATCTCTTTAGTTTTTTCTTGGAAGGGGTATACTTCCTTTTGAATAAAATTAAGAATAAACTAGAATCCCCATAAATGTGCAAGTCCTTAAAGTTCAATTTCAAGGCCATGTTAAGGACCAAGGAAAGGGATTTGGATACATTGTTTATGTAAGGAAAGATCAATATATAAGAAAATTGACAAATCATGTTGGTAGGGGAATATGCAATGACACTGGAACCATTTCCATCATTATAGACAACACCATCAAATTTAATATTCCAAACTCAATCATCATCACTCAAAGAAGGTTCATGGGGATGGTTCACACAATCATGAACACAAGTGATCACATAAGCACCGTGGTGGGTTTATATGTAGTTAATTGAGTCTAACAAGATATTTTCAATGTAAGGGCTGGTATAGTTCTCCCTCTAAACTAGTATGTTTCGACTATCATGTGGGATGATCGTGTGTTGACCATCCAAATGGTCTTTTTTGCTGGAATCCGATGACAAAAATCTATACGAAATCACTATTTTTTGTGGTTTAAAATCCATTTCTGAATGTAGAAATGGATTCAATATGATGAAAAACCCCAGGGGCACTCAGATTATACATAAATAATCACTCAAATATGCAGATCTAACAATTTCTCTCTGTATTTTGAACAAAGGTCCCTGAAAAATATCACCAAAAAATCCATTTCGTAGAACATTTAAACTACACGAAGCTTAAGTAGCCTTGAGTGAGAAGTTTCTATTTGAAGCCCAAGATAACAAAACATTCTTAGGAAACTTGACGTAGGAGTGTCTTGGAAAGAATTCAGAGGAGTCAGGCTATAGGGTGATGTCGTCACTTCAGGGCTCCGAAATTACCCGGATCGTTGATTAGATCGAATGGAACTAATCCATTTCGAAGGCATGAGGGGCTTGGGTGACACCAATTGTCTTAGCCTCTAAAATACCTTTTAACCATTTTACCATTTCCCCTCTATCCAATGATCCACATTTTTCCTTATCATTTTATTTTGGTTGGTGCATGCATTTTTGGATGAGAGAAAATTTATTATGGTTAGGCTGATTTACTTGGTGGGATTTAATAAAATTATTTGGTAGTATATTGAGAGAACATCTAGAATTAACTTAAGGCCCAAGTTTATTTTCATGTTTATTTTCATATTTATGAGGGTTATTGAAATTAATTTCGAGGTAGGGGACTTTAATATTACTACATAAGCTGGGAGGGATCTTTATTTGAGTTCCTCACAAAGATGAAGAGAAAGAAACAGAAGAATAAGAAATAAATGAGAGTGGAGAATAGAGAATGTGGAAGAAGAAGAATATGAAGAAGGAGAAGAAGGAGGAGGAGGAAGTCATGATAGTGGAGAAAAATAAAAACTAGAGAAGAAAATTGTAGCAGCAAGGCATAGGTAGTCAGGTTCATGGTTAATTTCTATTTTTGTGAATTTCTCATGAATTGTAAGCTTATTTGAGACTTAGACCAACACACAACCTCTCAATTTTATCATTTTAATGAAGGGTTTCATCCATATTTAGTTGTTTTAAAACTAGAGAAGCTAATAGAGGCATTCATTTGTGATTTCTTAAAAATATAAAAAATTAATACAAGGAACTATTTGTGAAGAAATGAAGTTTCTCTATGTGCACTTGTTTATTTTTAATTTTATGTGTGCCCCCTTATTGCTATGTACTATTATTTAGTTATGGGAACCTTGTTGAGGCTTGCATCAAAACCCCCCAACCATAAGGACATCATCTTTCCCTTCTACTTCATCTTCATTAATATATGCAATAGAAGTGGAGGGGTTTGGTGTGAGTGGTCATGAGAAGGATGCTACATTAGAGTGGTTAAAACTAAGTTCAAATCTTGTTTTTGTTCAAAATATGTAATCACATAAGAAAAATTGATATTGGATGGAATATAGACTAATTCATTCACAACATTGTATAGTGAATATGATTGTTTGGAGATATGTCCACCCATGGGCAGGTTTTGGTATGAAATGGGTGGTTTCTACTTCAAAGCACCATTATAAAGTTGTTGATATTTAGTAGGATTTGGGGCATAATTTTTGTTATTATTATTTTGGCCTCAGTTGTCCTTATTCACACATGGTAAAAATAATTATCCATGCTACCAAAAGTTACATTGAATCAGTAAGAAATTTCACCCCAATTTGAAATCTACATATTGAGCAGGCTAAAAGACTATGCAGAAATCCTTCTCTTAGGAGCATTAATTGAAAGACTCATTTATGTGTCATCATCAATATCTCCAATGTTAGATAATGCATTGGAGAAGGTAGACAAGTGCTCATTCATAGTGATAAGAGTATCTCCCCAAAAATTTGAGAGGTTCTCTTTAAACTTAGGTGAGGGGTGTTGGGGGAGTTAGATCAAATCAAGAAGTGACATTCCATGGGAAATGCTATGGTCCACCTCATATTTAAAGATTACATACTTATTGATGACCTTTTTGGGTTTATGAAGGAAGTTAGTGGGATCTAGTTGTTGAAGATACTCTTGATGGGTTGACTAGTAGAATTTGGAAACTAGTAGAAGTGGAAGTGGAAGTAGAAGGTAGAGTCCCACTTATAGTCACCATACAAGGATTATATGAGAGTAATTGTCAACTATTAAATTCAAATTCAAAGTTATAAAAATAAATTTTAACTCTAAGAATCTCTTGCCAAGGGCTAAGGACTCTTCACCTTCTCCTAAGGTTAGTTGAAGACTCAAATTTAGGGATTGCCCTTTCAACCTACGACACTATCTCAAATGAGGTTCGGGAATCAAAAGTTTAAGCCTCATAGATGGTCTTTGGATAAGATGAGATCTTTCTACTTTCTCTATCTAATCTATTAAGTCTTCCTAAGTATTTTCAAATTACTCAAAGGAATATGTAATATCTAATGTAAGATTGGATAATTGACTAGATAGGTCAAATTGGTTAGCTAAGTTAGGCTAAATTATATCAATAGTAGTAAGAAATATGCAAAGAAACTAGTATAATCAACACGCCTCAAAGGATTTACCCTTTCTCACAAGATTTTTTCAAGTAGTCTCAACTCCCAGAGGGGTACTTGGTGATTTTCAGCTTGTTGTTCATGTGTAATAACAAAATGTAGAAGTTGGTTTAATATGTTTGTTGATCCAAAATATGGCCCTACCAATTTAAAATCCTGCAAAGAGTTGCAAGTTTTAGATCATCACTTTGCCTAAAAAATTATTTATGAAACAATACAAGGTAGTCCCACTACAATATGTTTTGATAAAGTGAAGGCATGTACATGTCATATTTCTCAAAACAAGAATGACATGGTTTATGATTCGATACACATTTTCTTTTGATAAAGTTTTTATCATGTATTGCATGATAATAAAGGCACAATTTTGATTTTAATTGCAACATAAATTTATGTATCATAATAACAGCACGAGTTTGATTTTAATTGCAACACAAATTTATGTTTAAGGCACTAATCATGCATTTGGGCTCCATGAGAAAATGGGCTCCATGAGAAAATAGACTTGAGGCAATGATAACTTATGGCTTGTTTTTTGAAAATAAATTATAGTGATGGCAACTATTGTTAATACTACATGTTATAAAGGGATATGGTATAGATGGTATTAATATTGTAGCATGGATTTAAAGTTTGGAACTCTAGTTTGAAGTGGTGGTACGACTTATTAGTTGTAAAAAGGTTTCAATATACTAAGCCTATGGTAAGGCCTACAACCATACACTACACACTTGCATGTGAAGTTGGCAATATGACATGATTTCATGGTATACCATACATTTGGAAGGTGGTATATGGAGTGAGTAGTGGTTTTCATTCAACATTAATGGAAATGCATTAGAGTGCACAAATTGCATTTACTTTGAAATTTTTGCACAGATGATGGGTAGGAAATTGTGTTAAGGAATGTAATCTTGGTTAACGATTTTCACTTGTCATTTTTGTGGGAATTGGGAGCTAGTCGTTGGTTGGAGGATTGCCTTACTCTCAGGATGAGTTTTTAGTGTGAATTTGATAAAGAACCTGTAGATTGCAACTGATTGGTAAACAAATTTAAAGAGTTGAGCTAGCAGGTGATAACACACAACAAAGAGGAATAATCAATGCTTTGGTTGAAGTTATGTAGTTTTGTTGCTGTTGTAGATGTAGATAATAGTTATGTAGCTTCTTGTTCATTATTAAATGTTTTTTGGTGGCTTGGTTCTATTTCCTTTTCTCAGTTTCATCTTTGCTATGCACCTTTTAGCTCAAATACGAACCTAGGATATATACTTGAAAAGAAAAAAAGGTTTATGACCCCATTCTTGACCGATAATTTATTATATGTTATATTTCTTTGTCACACCTTTTCGAGCACTAGAAATAATGATATTTAGTTGAGTCTGAAGTCTTTGGATTGTATATGGCAATATCTTGTCATTAAAGGAAAGGATTTGCTATCGAGTATCTCATTCACCTGGTCTTATTACGTCCAAGTACTATTGCAAGAATAATGTTTGGCATGGTTGTTTGATGAATTATTTTCTCTTACTATTCGTACCCATCACTCTATTCATAATGTAATGTCCTTGTTATAATATCCAGTTTAATTAATGCATAATGTAGATATGATATGTGGCTATGGAAAAATGATGTAATATGCAAATTGTATATCTAAATTTAATAAATAACATGTGATGCCAGCTGTTGGGGGACATGGACATAGATGGGGCCTGAGTAATCCTCAAGAGAGGGGAGGGTTTAAGAGAATTTTTAGGAGAGGGGTCCAAGGGGGGAATTACCCATGCATATTAATTCAAACCCACTTCCTAAAATTATTGTTGGTGTATGAACCTTCTAATTTCTGATTGAGTGTTCCCAAAACCAATCATTAAACACATGTAAGAGGGTTGGTGTGAAAATTCACATCCCATAGTTATGAGAGCATGGGGGATGAGTAAAATTAACATTGGTGAGTGTGGGAGTGAACTTGCATGGGGGAAAAGGAAATTCGTATGGGAAAGGATGGCAATTTTTACATGCATATTTTGGGATAGCAAGGGAGAGTAGAGTGTTGGAACTTGGAGGAAACACCAATGGACATGTTAGTAGTTTTTTGGAGCTATTGAATACTGAAGAAACAAGTTGCTAGGCTTGCAGAAGAACCAGGTTTTCAGGCCCAAAGAGTGAAATCTTGTGTGTGAGTTGCACTAGAGCAACAAGCTTGTTGTTTTTTTGTGTTCTGTTAGTTTCCCTAGCAGTGAGTTCCCTTGAGTTTCTCATTAGTGATATTCTTGGTTACCTACACCAGAGAGACCCTGATAAATGAATGCGGCGCCCAATGGACTGAGAGAAGTGAAGGGGAACATTCATTGGGTTGGGAAGGTTGAGAGGAAGAGAGGTGGAGGAAATTCAAGATAGATGTAGGAGAATGCCGATGCATTGTGGGATTATCTAAGTTGTGAGTGGAGAGTGAGAGACACCCTCTTTTGTGGATTCCTAGCCCCAGCTCGAAGGTGACTTGCTGTTGATATCTGGAACAAAAATTATATGGTTGGGTGGTATGTTTGTTCCAATAATCCAAGTGGATATTGGTGGCCACCCACCTGTTCCACTAATTCATAATGGTTCCACATCTTGGTAGTTTTTCTATAGTTTTTTGGGTCCCAAAATTCAGGGCTCATTTTGAGGCCCTAAATGGTGTTTTTTTGGCCCAAAAACACCTAACTTGTATCTAATAATAGATGCTAGGACGAACAGAATATGTACTCCTCATATAGACCTTTCTGATGAGGTATCGAGAACCCCAAACAAATATTGTATGCAAAATTTGTGCCCCCAAGAAGTTGATGTATCAACTAACCACATTAGGGCCCACAAACCTTTTGGCGTTTCATTTTCTAGGGTTAGGGTTTTGGATGTTTACGATTTTTATCATTGATTCTTTAAGTTAAAAGGCCTTTTCAACCTCTTTGTAATCAACTTCTTGTGAATACACATAACAATCACATCTTTATCTTCATAGATAAGCTACCACCATTCTAGCTAGCTGGTGTGCTTTGCATTTTTACAGTCTTTTGTATTCCAGACAATCATTAATAGAATATGAGTTGAACTGTATTACTATGTTTCTTGCAATATCTCTATGTGTTACCTTGTTGTATCTTTATTTTCATGTCATTCTCAATATAATCCAGATCAGTGGTATCAAAGAAGTTTGCTCCTTGTTGTTTCTTGTTCCATGTCCCCAATGAGGTCAGGGTATAGAGTGTTGGGTCTCGAGCTAGTTTCTCTTAAGGACGACCACTCTCTCTAGCCCAAGAAGTCTCCCACGATGGAAGAAAAGAGAGATGATGGAGTTGGAGATCCTATCAAATTATTTCTCGAGGAAGCCCTTGCACAAAAAAGGAACGAGATGATGGATAAGTTCGCCCAGATCCTTCAATGGCTACTAAAAATGACGATGACACCTTCAACCAACATTCTCTTCGGAGGTGCGTCACTCTTCAAGGTACAAGTTAACTTTGATATTCCTTTATTTGAAGGTTATATATATGTTGATGCTTGGAAAAATGGTTAAGTCTTCTAGAGGGTTATTTCTTTGTCCAAAATTTTCCCAAAAGTGAAAAAATCACCATTGCACTCCTTAAAGATCTTCCCCATGTCAGAGATTGGTGGAAAAATTACTATGAGCAACATGTCGGAGATGAATTTGCAATTTTTGGGCCAAAACCCACTTGGGTATCTTTTTTTGATGCCCTTAAGGAGAAATACTACCCTGATGGAAACTATGATGACCAATACATGAGGTGGACAACTCCATGTCAGGAGAGAGACTAAATGGTGCTACAACACACCAACATATTCCATACCTTGCACAAAAAGTTGGGTATTAGAGACTCTAAGCGACACCTGGTCCTAAAGTACTGCAATGGCCTACATAGGTACATCCAAAAAAATATGGAGTTCTTGGACATCTCCTCACTAGGAGTCACTTATTGATATGCTGTCAAGATCGAGCAAAATTTCAAGCAAAATAATAAGTGGGTTTTCAGCTCTGCAAACCAATCGTAGCGGAACCACGGTAAAGGTGGCCCTAACTTCCAAAGCAAAGGAAAAATCAAGGATGGTCATCCCTAGGACAACTAGTCCAAGACACCAACAAATAAGGGTAATGATGAGTTGAAGAAGGACACTAGAAAGTGGTGTAAGTTCCATAAAATCCCTTGGCACAACACTGATGAATCGCTCCAAAAAATCATTATTGGCTGAGATGAAAGCCTCAGAGTTAGATGTCTACTCAGACCCTAATTCAGAACCGAATAAGGGGAAATAATCATTGACATAGAACCCAGTTTCACAATCGCCACCACCAAATTATAGCTAGAGGAAATAGAGGAGCCTGAAGAAGAGGAGTTCCTCTTCCACTCACAAATGTGGGTGAACGGGAACCCCCTCCATTTCATTGTTGAAAACGATATCCAGAAGAACCTAATTTCAGAAGGGGTCATAAAGAGGTTGAACCTAACAATGATTCCACATCCTCAACCATTCACTATCGGTTGGCTCAGCTAGGGACGAGGCATTCACATCAACCAACAATGTCTCCTGCACTATGACATCAAACCCTTCAAAGAAGAGGTATTTTGTGATGTCACCCCCATTAAAGTTTGTGATGGTCTTTTAGGACAACCACATATGTGGAAGCATCATGTTGTTTATGAATCTAGCCCTCGTAGTATCATTATTACCTTGGGAGGTAAACTTTGTAGGGTACCAGAGGCAGTCCCAACAACTGTAGTCTCTTTGATCTCCATGAAGTAGTGATGAAAGGTGGTCTCTCAAAATGGGATATTTTTCCTCTTTATGGTTTGGTCGAAGGTGAACGTGAGGTCACTGGAACCGCCAAAACCTCTGCACGAGGTCTCTCTACACAAAAACAACAAGTGGACAAGATAATAGATGAGCACCAAGACATCGTTGCCTCGCCTATTGGGGTGCATTTGCAATGTTAGGTCAAGTACTCAGTTGATTTGACACCCGATTCTCCTCTGTATAATGGCCTTGTATACATGTGTTTTGTTATGGAGAATGAAGAAATAAAACGCCATACCCAAGAACTCATTTTGAAGGGCCACATTATACCAAGCTCCTCACCTTGTGGGAGACCAATTGTTCTGGTACAAAAGAAGGACAAGACATGGTGACTTTGTATTGATGTCAGAGCCTTGAAAAATATCATAGTAAAAAACTAATACCCAATCCCCCAGATTGATGATCTTCTCAGTCAGCTCAAGGGAACCAAATTTTTCAATAAGATTGATCTGAAGTAAGGGTACCACCAAGTGTCGATTGAGAAAACCGATGTATGGAAGATAACCTTCAAGTCTAAATAAGGTCTCTTCGAGTAGTTGTTCATGCCTTTCGACTTGACTAATGCCCCGACCACATTCATGCAGATAATGGATGATACATTATGACCATTCAAAAAATGCTTTGTGTTCATATATTTGGATGGCATCCTCATCTTTATCAAAACTCGGGAGAAACATTTGAAGAACATTTAGTAGGTATTGGGCACCCTCTGACAACAAAATTTATATGCCAATTTAGAGAAATGTTCCTTTGGCATGCAGATAATCTAATATTTGGGATACATCATGGATAAGCAGGGTGTGCACGTTGATCCAGCCAAGATCCAATTCATTCGTGATTGGTCGACCCCGAAGACACTGACCGAGCTCTATATATTTTTGGGCCTTTCCAAGTTCTACTATAAGTTTGTGTTGCGATTATCTCATATTACTTCAGCCTTACGCCATGTGACCAAGGGTGGAGTGAAGGCCAAGTTTGTTTGGGCCACATCCTAATAGAAATCATTTGAGGATTTGAAAATCCACCTCTACTCAACACCAATCCTTATTTTTCTAGACTTGCAACAACCATTTGAGATTGAGATAAATGCTTCAAATTATGCTATCGGTGTTGTCCTCACTCAACATGGACATATGATGGTCTATCATACTGAAACACTATTTGATACTCTTCGCAGATACCCCACCTAAGAAAAATAGATGTACTCCATTATGCAGGTGTGTCAACAGTGGAAGAATTACAATCTAGGGAAGGAAACGATCATCCACACTGATCATAGGCCCCTACGATTCATGTAGACATAGGGAAAGTTACAAAATGACCGCCATTAGAAGTGGTCCACATACCTGCAACAATTCCACTTCAACGTCAAGTACAAGAAGGGTAGCACCAACCATATTGTAAACTACATCAGTTGACCCTTGGTTGTGGCGCTAACCATATTTCTCAACTCATGTGGGCATCAGACATCCAAGTGGCCACAATTATAGAATAATGAATCTGAATTTTAGGCTCCCTATCATACATTGAGCCCATGAAAACTAGTTCTAGAATTTCATCTCCAGGGTGGAATGTTATACCATCTGAGCCATATCTGTGTTCCTTCAAGTGAGTGTGCAAATATTATTTGGGAAGCTCACTACAGTCGGGTGACGGGACACTTTGGTGTGGAAAAAATAATGGTAGTACTGCAAAACCATTTTTATTAGCTGAAACTTCGACAAAATTTCTAGTAGTACATTAGATCTTGCATTGCCTACCTGATTTCAAAACCCGCCATCAAGAAACATGGGCTATACACCCCTCTGCCTACTACGAATAGGAATTGGGAGTACATCTCCATGGATTACATGTTCGATCTGCATCCAACCAAGCATGGGAATGACTATGTCTTCATGGTCATTGATCGATTCTCTAAGATGGTAGTTTTGGCACATTGCAAGAAGAGCATCGCAATTGAGGCCACCACTAAGTGTTTATTTCAACGTGTTTGGGTTCATTTTGGGCTCCCAAGGACCATTATTTCAGATCGATATAGTAGGTTCCTAATTAATTTTTGGTCCATCCTATCATCGATGATGGACATGAAGCTGACCAAATTGACTTCCTTCCACCCACACACATATGTAAAAACATAGGTGGTTAACAAGATGATTATCCATATCCCTAGGATGTACAATTCCAAACATCCACGCACCAAGGATGGGAGTCTTCCTTAGGTTCAACATAGCTAGAACACAAACCTCCTCAAATTTATTTTCCACATCCATTTTCAGGTGTGCTTGGGGTTCCAACCATTGGCCCCCATTGATGTAGCTTCACCCATTACAACTGCACAAGAATAGTCTTGCCATGCTCAGACCGAGGTTGATCGAAAAAAAAAATTTGTTGAGAGAATATAACACATTCAAAAACAAGTTCATGATACTTTGCAGGAAGCCAATGCCAAGTACTAGCATCGCCATGTTCAACATCAAGTACCACACAAGTTTCAGGTGGGAGATACGGTATGGTTGCATTTGCAGAAAGAGTGCCTCAAAGGACCCCATTGGAAGATCCGCCCACTCCGATATGGGCCTTACACCATCACCAAGGTTGTGGTTGATAATTATTTTGAATTAAGTATTCCCCCTTTCCTTGGCTTGCACCTAGTATTTAATGTGGAACTGCTTCGCTCATATTTTCCACCTATCTTGGACTCTTCAGACACGACCGAGCACTTGTCTCCTACATAACTCAATCCTAATTGCATTGAATAGGAAACAATTGATTGGATCATGGATAGTAAGATGAAGGCAACCAGCCAATAGAACATACAACTCTATCATGTCATCAAAGCATGATAACTTATTCACTGGGGAAAGTGGCTCACCGGGATTCAGATTCAAGAGGACTTCCCCCATCTGATTGAGAAACTTGATGAAACGGGGACCATTTCTTCCTAAGGGAGGAGGAATGATCAAGGTGGATATTGGTGGCCACCCAACTGTTCCACTAATTCAAAATGGTTCCACATCTTGGGAGTTTTTCTACGGTTTTTTGGGTCCCAAACTTTCGGGGTCGTTTTGAGGCCCTAAACGACGTTTGTTTTGGCTCTATAGTGCCTAGTATACTCTTCGGCTAGACCTTTTCGATATAATATAGATCACCCAAGCAATTGGTTGCACAACTGTTCATAAAGAAAAGTGGTTTATCTGTTTTCTATGTTGCATTATTAGTTTTAATTGTTGTGCATTAACTCTGTATATGAGGATGGTTTTATATGTTGTTGTCTGAAGTTAATTCTCTACATTCATATTTATTTCAGCAAGTTGTAGCTGTATTTAAATTGATGATAGCAGAATGGTTGAATCTGTGTGTATTCCTGTAGATGGTAAGCTACATGATTAGTTAGCAATTTTATTTTTATTTTTATGTGTATTCCACAAGCAACGTTCCTTGGTTAAGCTGAGGGACGTTACATATTGGTATCAAAGCTTTTGGTTGAAAAGCAGGCTTGTATGGGCTAATATCAATGCGAATTTGACAAAATTCATTGTTACATATTTTGGATCTGTGACAAATTTGGGAAAAATGATGATTTTCAGAGTAAAATCCCCATATTTATAAGAGAATTTAGGTCAAAATTTCCCTTAAAACTATCTAAGAGGTGATCAAGGATGTCAACTTGTAGGTTGCAGAGTTAAATTCAACTTGGCAGGTAGAAATTTATGTTTTAATGGTGACTGAAGAAGTTGAGGAAGTTTGATAGATCGACAATCGAGATCCATTTTTGGAGTTTGGAAAAATGGAGTAGATCGACGATCGAGATCCATTTGGAGTTTGGAAAAATGGAGCAAATCAACGGTTGAGATCTATTTTTCAAAGTTTGGAAAAATGGAGAAAAACGACGGTCAAGATCCATTTTTCAAAGTTTGGAAAAATGGAGTAGAATGACGATTGAGATCCATTTTCAAAGTTTGGAAAAATAGAGCAGATTGATGGTCGAGATCCATTTTCGGAGTTAGTAGAATAGATCAGATCGATGGTCGATTCCCATTGACAATTTTGGGTGAAGTATGGTGAATCAATGGTCAAGATCATTTTGATTGGGAGATCCATGGCCCAAATTCATCCTAGATTTTGGTGAAAATTTTCCAAGTATCGAATTTCAACCAAGTTCATGAGTAAATTTAGCTCGCTAGAGGAAATCGCTAATCACTGATGGTTGAGTCAATTAAACTGGTGAAGTGTTTTATCAGACTAAGAGAAATCACCAATTTCCAATGGTCGGGTTGGTGAAACTAGTGAAGTGTTTCATTCGACTAAGAGAAATCACTAATCGCCAATGGTTGGGTTGGCCAATTTGATGAACTTTCATTCGCCCCAAAGAAATTTCTGATCACTGATGAGGGGAAAAGAGGAGGATGACGTGTCATGCCATGTCAACATCCACATGTCATGCCACCCCAACCAAGCCATTTTAATCAAGCCAAGCACCTTGATGAGAATAAGGTCTCATGGATTCAGTTCAAAGGATATTTCCAAGAGAAATATTTGTCAAAGCATTACTATGAAAGGAAGATGAAAGAGTTCTTTGAACTTAAGTTGGGAAACATGACAATGGATGAATATGATAATATATTCTTTGAGTTGTTGAAGTATGTGGACTTCATATAGGATGGGAAGGTCAAAATCCAAAGATTTTTAAGTGGGTTACCCTTTTTCTACAGTGACAAGATACACTATGATAACCCCAGGACTTTGGAAGAGGCCATAAGAAGAGAAAAACACCTTTATCAACAGAGAAGAGTGAGACCGGTCTTCCAAAAGGCATGGAATGACAAGATGAAGGGTAAGAAGAAGAAAATGAAGAAAGGTTTTAAGCCACCCTTTTTCAGAAATAACTCCCAAGCAAATCAACAAGGATATTCAACCCAAAATGAACCTAGGATGACAAAATCATTTGGGCAAAGGCCAAGAAAACATCCCATGAAGTGTTGAGGATGTGAGGGAGATTACTTGTATATGGATTGTCCTCACAAAGAATAAAGGATGAGGACTTTCCACAATATTCATGATGCTAAAATAGTGAAGGACATGGGAGGAAACATGACAAGGATTTATGTAGCTTTGGATAACCAACAAGCGGAGTACCAAAACCCCACGATTGAAGTGGAAGGTAAGATTGATAACCATCCCATAACAATTTTAATTTATGTTGGAGCTAGTTGTAGTCACATAAATCCTAATATTTTTGGAAGATTTCACTTAAAAAGGAGTAAGCATAAGAAATATTGGTTAGTTCAGTTAGCCATAGGGGCTAAGAGGAAAATACTTGAGTTGGTAAAGGATTTTTCAATAGACATGAATGGAATCAACACAAAGGTTGATGTAAACATCATCCCATTAGGTTTATATGATCGTTTTAATGGAATGGATTGGTTGGAAAAACACCATATTGTCCTAGGCTTTTACAAAAAGACAATCCCTTGTTTTGATGAGGAAGGGAAACAAGCCAAAGTTCAAGGCATTCCAAGAGATGTAAATGTTTGAGAAATTTCAACCATGCATAGGAAAAATAGTTTTAGGAAGGGATGTCAGATTTTTGCATCGCATATGGAAGAGGCAACCAGAGATAAAATGACATGTATTGAAGACCATCCAGTCTTGAAGGATTAAATGAAGATGTTTTGGGGGAAATATTAGGACTTCCATCGAAGAGAGACATTGATTCTTCTATTGATTTGGTGTTAAGAATTTCCCTAGTGTCCAAAACTCCTTATAGAATGGGCATAACAAAGTTGAAGGAGTTGCAAATGCAGCTTGAAGAACTGTTAAAGAATGGATATATACGCCCAAGTGTGTCACTTTGAGGTGCCCTAGTGTTTTTTGTAAATAAGAAGGAGGGAACCTTAAAGTTCTGGATTGATTTCAGATAGCTAAATAAGGTTACCATAAAGAACAAATATCACACACAAGCTCCTCCACCCAAGTCATATTCAAGATTTTCAATATTCACCATGGAGAATATTTGTTGAAAGTAGTGTAATATGAGCATAATATAAAGATGCTAAGATTTTGATCTTTTCCATTTTTTATTTTTTTGGGGGCTATTTGCAGTCTAACTGTTTCATCCATTCTTTTTTATAATGGTATAATGGGATAATGAGAATGTGACAAATTTTTTTTTTGGTCTATTTGTTGTAATTATTTTTATCATTGTATTTATCACTAAAAATTGTTGGGATAATGTTTTGGTGTAGTCTAAATGTTCTAGGTTTGTATCTTTTTCTTCCAATTGAATATTTAATAAATTGCAAATTTCAGTGGTTGAAATTAATGGATGCCATGAATTTTTGAATTTAAAATTGTGATTTCTAATTCAGATGATAGTTGCTGGAAAGTAAAAACGTAGAACTTTTAAACTACACCCAGTGTTTTCCTCCATAGCTAAAAATACACATGCCACAGGCTTGGAAACAATCATTAATTATTGGCATTTCATTTCACAAACACCAAAATCAGCAAAGAAAATGAGACCATCAACCCACCCAAACTTACTACTATCTCATGCTAATGAGTATTTTCCCTGTAAAACATCATCAACACAGACTTATTAAGAACAATAGCTTAAGCCACAGTATGGCTCTTAAAGGAAATCGAAATATGCAAAGAGACTCTGAGCCTTGGTGTCTGAAAAAACTACAAGTCCATCTGTGAGGCAAACTCATATCAGCAGACGGTGGCTGGACCTCGGAACAAACAGGATAAAACCCCAATTTCTGCTCGTGCAAGAGCAACATTTCTCCTCCCAACAACATTCTCATGCTTTTGACATAGGATAACGATCTATGCAAGAACAATCACCCGCAAACTACCGATTTCCTTTGCCTTTCCTGGTTATGGGCCAAGGATTATTCAAAAACTATTTTTAAATAAATAAAACAGGTCAAAATGTGATAGAAATTCAAATGATTGTCGTAGTTTTATGGGTTCAAAGTTATAAGTATAGTTATTGAATTATTAAAAGTTTTAATAGTTTTGAAATTATTTCATATATATTTTGGTTCCTAAAATATTTACAATTTAAGAAAGTAAATGGAATTAAAAATAAAAAATAAAAATTTAAAATGATATTAAATAATAAAACAAATAAAAATTTAAATATTTAAAATACAAATTTGAATATTTCTCATAATTTCAATTTCATAAAATCAAAGTTATTAAACATAGTATTTCCATTTTTTCAAAGGTTTTGATGGCCTTTGAATCATCCCATATATATATATATATATATATATATATATAAGGTTATCTCATATATTTTGAAAACCCAAAAGTTGATAAAAATTTAGATATTTGTCATAGTTTTATGAAACAATTCTATTTCCAAAGGTTTTGATGGAGTTTGATTCATCTAATAGGTTCTTTGAATATTTAAAAACCATATATATATAATAGGTTTTTTGATTCTATTTCCAAAGGTTTTGATGGAGTTTGATTCATCTCATAGGTTCTTTGAATATTTAAAAACCATATATATATAATAGGTTTTTTGATTGTTCAAAAACTCAATCAAATGGAATTTGGAGTTTTTTTATTTCTTCTTTTTATAAGAATTTTCAAGACTATTTTGCATAATTATGTCATCTTTTATATGGCATTTTAGGTGGCCTTTAACACACAACAAATCTATTGGGAAATGGGGGAGGGAGAGTAGACAATAATTACACACCAAAATTATGCTTCAACGCTCTTTATTCATTCAATGTAATAATACATATAAACACAATAAATATGTTTCAAAATAGAGGAACTACCTTGATTTCATGATCTCCTTGGTTGAGAAAATATCTCAATCTCACACCAATCTAGGAAGCTGACTAGTTGGAGAGAATCTCTCAAACCAACTAAGCCTCAAGAACCTCCTAAAAGCTAGGAACAAACTCCTTCTCGTAGAGATTAAAACTCTGCCTAATAATGACCAATAAACTAAACTCAATAATTAAAAATATGATCACAACTAAGACAAGTGGGAGTTACATATCCCAACACTCCCCCTTAATGGCTACTTGTCTTTACAATCGTAAGGTCAGGTCTTCATCAACACCAAGTTCTCTGAATCAAAGCACCTCCTAATCAACAAAGTCTATGTCTGGTTGAACCTAATACTTTCTCTTCGTACCTCGATTATGCATCACCAAATTGCCAAAGCCCATATAAAGAGACAACCAGCCATTGGTCCAACGCATGGATCATCAACCACTATAAACATCAGTTTACTAGGATTTCCTTCAGGTACATGGTTCATTCAACCTCTTGATGAACTCCCCCTGAATATAAAATAGATGGTTTTCTAGGCACCTCCCAGAGTTCACAACCAACATGGTCCACTCACAGAGCATTCAATCGACTCGTGACATTGCTCACTCTAGGTGTTATAGAACTCCATAGTAGAGGTTTTGCACTACAAATCAATAGGGATATGATGCAGGAGCATCGCTCCTACTCAGCCAACCAATTCAGCAACCAACACAACACGCATTTAACTGGCTTAGATTCCAAGGAAGATGCAACATTTAAATTTTGAATCTATTGTAATTAAAGATCCCTTGAGATAAAAAGGATAGAAGCATTGTATGTATGTCCAGAAGGTTGTAATTACCTTTAAATGACTGTAATTTGTACAAATTTGAGCATCGACACATATCTAAATTTGTAAATGTGCATTTACTGAGATCACTTAGTGATAGGAATACATTTAATTAGATGTGATAGCACTAGAATGATCTGGAGGGAAGGGTCAAGAAGCCAAGATGTAAAATTCATTGTAATCCATGATGTAAGTAAGTTTTAGTGTGGAGAAGAGAAGATAAACGATCTCAAAAAAATCCTGAGAGGGGACTGTAAAACTTGTTTCTGTATTTTCTAAAACTAAATAGATACTGTGTTTTTGCATCTGTGTGTTTGTTGTTTTATGAATGAATTCTATGATTTTTTCCTAAGTTTCAATTGTTTCTCTTCTGGGAATCATAGTGCAAAGTGTGCACAGAGCCAATGCAAGGAGTGCGCAGATGGACCTTTGAAAGTTCAAAGCTCATGAGAAATAGTGCAAGGTGTGCATAGAGCCCAGACAAGGTGTGTGAAGTACTTGATCTTTTGAAGAATGGAAGCTCAAGAGAGACAACGCGATTTTGCACATAGTGAGTGCAAGGAGTACGCAGATGGACCTTTAAAATTCCAAAGATCATGAGAGTTAGCGCAAGAAGTGCACAACCCATAAAGTTTTAAGGCTCAAAATCTCAGGAGGGATGCACAAGTGTGTGCCAGGGTTCACTTCATCAAAGTGAATGAAGATTAGAA
>JASDQU010435433.1:6611-20510 GCA_032191745.1 Picea mariana | reverse complement strand
ACAAATAATTAATTAATTAAACAAACAATTATTAAAACAAATAATTAATTAATTAAACAAACAATTATAATCTCTAAATATTTATAATTATTGATTTCATTTTCAATAAGTCGGCTCCTTACAAAAACTTTTCAAGTATTTATATACGTGTTATATTCTTTTTTCCTTCATTTTTCACACGCTTTCTTGATGATGGACCACACTAGTTTGGTCCGAAACGTCGAAAATCATAAAACCTATGCGATGAATCCGAAAGAACTCTCTGAACAAAACAATGGTCGCAAAAGTCTTAGAACATAAACATTACTAATATAATATGCCCCAATTAAGGGGTAATGAGCCAATATTAGGGCTTAACAGGCCACCCACCTGTTCCATTAATTCATAATGGTTCCACATCTTGGTAGTTTATCTACGGTTTTTTGGGTCCCAAAATTCAGGGGTAGTTTTGAGGCCCTAAATGGCGTTTTTTTGGCCCAAAAACACCTAACATGTATCTAATAATAGATGCTAGGCCGAACATAATATGTACTCCTCATATAGACCTTTCCAATGAGGTACTGAGAACCCCAAACAAATATCGTATGCAAAATTTGCACCCCCAAGAAGTTGATGTATCAACTAACCACATTAGGGCCCACAAACCTTTTGGCGTTTCATTTTCTAGGGTTAGGGTTTTGGATGTTTACGGTTTTTGTCATTGATTCTTTAAGTTAAAAGGCCTTTTCAAGCTCTTTGTAATCAACTTCTTGTGAATGCACATAACAATCACATATTTATCTTCATAGATATGCTACCACCATTCTAGCTAGCTGGTGTGCTTTTCATTTTTACAGTCTTTTGTATTCCAGACAATCATTAATAGAATATGAGTTGAACTGTATTACTATGTTTCTTGCAATATCTCTATGTGTTGCCTTGTTGTATCTTTACTGTCATGTCATTATCAATATAATCCGGATCAGTGGTATCAAAGAAGTTTGCTCCTTGTTGTTTCTTGTTCCATGTCCCCAACGAGGTCAGGGTATAGAGTGTTGGGTCTCGAGCTAGTTTCTCTTAAGGAAAACCGCTTTCTCTAGCCCAAGAAGTCTCCCACGACAAAATAAAAGAGAGACGATGGAGTTGGAGATCCTATCAAATTATTTCTCGAGGAATCCCTTCCACAACAGAGGAACGAGATGATGGATAACTTCACCCAGATCCTTCAATGGATACTAAAAACGATGATGATACCTTCAACCAACATTCTCTTTGGAGGTGCATCACTCTTCAAGGTACAAGTTAACTTTGATATTCCTTTATTTGAAGGTTATATCGATGCTGACACTTGGAAAAATGGTTAAGTCTGCTAGAGGGTTATTTCTTTGTCCAAAATTTTCCCAACAGTGAAAAAATCACCATCGCAGTCCTTAAAGATCTTCCCCATGTCAGAGATTGGTGGAAAAATTACTGAGCAACATGTCGGAGATGAATCTGCAATTTTTGGGCCAGAACCCACTTGGGTAGCTTTTTTTGATGCCCTTAAGGAGAAATACTAACCTAATGGAAACTGTGATGACCAATACACGAGGTGGACAACTCCATGTCAAGAGAGAGACTAAATGGTGCCAGAGCACACCAACATATTCCATACCTTGCGCAAAAAGATGGGTATTAGAGACTCTAAGCGACACCTGGTCCTAAAGTACCACAATGGCCTACATAGGTATATCCAAAAAAATATGGAGTTCTTGGACATCTCCTCACTAGGAGTTGCTTACTGATATGATGTCAAGATCGAGCAAAATTTCAAGCAAAATAATAAGTGGGATTTTATCTTTGCAAACCCATCGCAGCGAAACCACGGTAAAGGTGGCCCTAACTTCCAAAGAAAAGGAAAAATAAAGGATGGTCATCCCTAGGACAACTAGTCCAAGACACCAACAAATAAGGGTAATGAGGAGTTGAAGAAGGACACTAGAAAGTGGTGTAAGTTCCATAAAATCCCTTGGCACAACACTGATGAATGTCACTCCAAACAATCATTGTTGGCTGAGATGAAAGCCTCAGAGTCAGATGTCTACTCAGACCCTGATTCAGAACCGAATAAGGGGAAATAATCATTGACATAGAACCCAGTTTCACAATCGCTACCACCAAATTCCAGCTAGAGGAAATAGAGGAGCCTGAAGAAGGGGAGTTCCTCTTCCACTCACAGATGTGGGTGAAGGGGACCCCCCTCCATTTCATTGTTGACAACAATATCTAGAAGAACCTAATTTTAGTAGGGGTCATAAAGAGGTTGAACCTAACAATGATTCCACATCCTCAACCATACACTATTGATTGGCTCAGCTAGGGACAAGACATTCACATCAACCAACAATGTCTCCTGCACTACGACATCAAACCCTTCAAAGAAGAGGTATTTTTTGATGTCCCCCCAATTAAAGTTTGTGATGGTCTTTTAGGAAAACCACATATGTGGAAGCATCATGTTGTTTATGAATCTAGGCCTCGTAGTGTCATTATTACCTTGGGAGGTAAACTCTATAGGGTATTGGAGGCAGTCCTAACAACTGCAGTCTCTTTGATCTCCATGAAGCAGTGATGAAAGGTGGTCTCTCGAAATGGGATATTTTTCCTCTTTATGGTCTGGTTGGAAGGTGAACATGAGGTCACTGGAACCGCCAAAACCTCTACACGAGGTCTCTCTACACAAAAACAACAAGTGGACAAGATAATAGATGAGCACCAAGACATCGTTGCCTTGCCTATTGGGGTGCATTTGCAATATCAGGTAAAGTACTCAGTTGATTTGACACCTGATGCTCCTCTGTATAATGGCCTTGTATACATGTGTTTTGTTACGGAGAATGAAGAAATAAAACGCCATATCCAAGAACTAATTTTGAAGGACCACATTATACCAATCTCCTCACCTTGTGGGAGCCCAATTGTTCTGGTACAAAAGAAGGAAAGGACATGGTGACTTTGTATTGATGTCAGAGCCCTGAACAATATCATAGTAAAAAAATAGTACCCAATCCCCCAGATTGATGATCTTCTTGAACATCTCAAGGGAACCAAAATTTTCAATAAGATTGATCTGAAGTAAGGGTACCACCAGGTGCCAATTGAGAAAACTGATGTATGGAAGACAACCTTCAAGTCTAAATAAGGTCTCTTTGAGTAGTTGGTCATGCCTTTCGACTTGATTAATGCCTCGACCACATTCATGTAGATAATGGATGATACATTACGACCATTCAAAAAATACTTTGTGTTCATATATTTGGATGGCATCCTCATCTTTATCAAAACTCGGGAGGAACATTTGAAGAACATTCAATAGGTATTGGGCACCCTCTGACAAAAAAATTTATATGCCAATTTAGAGAAATGTTCCTTCGGCATGCAGATAATCTAATATTTGGGATACATCGTGGATAAGCAGGGTGTGCACGTTGATCCAGCCAAGATCCAAGTCATTCGTGATTGGTCGACCTCGAAGATACTGACTGAGCTCTATATATTTTTGGGCCTTTCCAAGTTCTACAATAAGTTTGTGTTGGGATTATCTCATATTGCTTCAACCTTAAGATAGGTGACCAAGAGTGGAGTGAAGGCCAAGTTTTTTTGGGCCACATCCCAATAGAAATCATTTGAGGATTTGAAATTCCACCTCTACTCAACACTAATCCTTATTTTTTTAGACCTACAAAAACCATTTGAGATTGAGACAAATGCTTCAAATTATGCTATCGGTGTTCTCCTCACTCAACATGGACATCCAATGTTCTATCATACCGAAACACTATTTGATACTCTTCGCAGATACCCCACCTAAGAAAAATAGATGTACTCCATTATGCAGGCGTGTCGACAGTGGAAGCATTACATTATAGGGAAGGAAACGATCATCCACATTGATCACAGGCCCCTACAATTCATGCAAACATAGGGAAAATTACAAAATGACTGCCATAAAAAATGGTCCACATACCTGCAACAATTCCACTTCAACATCAAGTACAAGAAGGCTAGCACCAACCATATTGTAAACTACCTCAGTTGACCCCTAGTTGTGGTGCTAACCATATTTCTTAACTCATGTGGGCATCATACATCCAAGTGGCCACAATTATAGAATAATGAATCTGAATTTTCTGCTCCCTATCAGACATTGAGCCCAGGAAAACTAGTTCTAGAATTTCATCTCCAGGGTGGAATGTTATACCATCCGAGCCATCTCTGTGTTCCTTTAAGCGAGCATGCAAATATTATTTGGGAAGCTCACTACAGTCGGGTGACGAGACACTTTGGCGTGGACAAAATAATGGTAGTACTGCAAAACCATTTTTATTCGCTGAAACTTTGACAAAATTTCTAGTAGTACATTAGATCTTGCATTGCCTATGCGATTTCGAAACCCGCCATCAAGAAACATGGGCTATACACCCCTCTGCCTACTGCAAATAGGAATTGGGAGTACATCTCCATGGATTACATGTTCGATCTGCCTCCAACCAAGCATAGGAATGACTGTGTCTTCATGGTCATTGATCGATTCTCTAAGATGGTAGTTTTGGCACCTTGCAAGAAGAGCATCACAATTGAGGCCACCACAAGTGCTTATTTCAACATGTTTGGGTTCATTTTGGGCTCCCATGGACCATTATTTTAGATCGATATAGTAGTTTCCTAATTAATTTTTGGTCCATCCTATGGTTGATGATGGAGATGAAGCTAACCAAATTGACTTCCTTCCACCCACACACATATGTAAAAACATAGGTGGTTAACAAGATGATTATCCATATCCCTAGGATGTACAATTCCAAACATCCATGCACCAGGGATGGGAGTCTTCCTTAGGTTCAACACAGCTATAACAAAAACCTCCTCAAATTTATTTTCCACATCCCTTTTCAGGTGTGCTTGGGGTTCCAACCATTGGCCCCCATTGATGTAGCTTCACCCATTGCAGCTACATAAGAATAGTCTTGCCATGCTTAGACCGTGGTTGATCGAAAAAAAAAAATTGTTGAGAGAATCCAACAAATTCAAAAACAAGTTCATGATACTTTGCAAGAAGCCAATGCCAAGTACTAGCAGCGCCACGATCAACATCAAGTACCACACAAGTTTCAGGTGGGAGATATGGTATGGTTGCATTTGCAGAAAGAGTGCCTCAAAGGACCCCATCGGAAGATTTTCCCACTCCGATATGGGCCTTACACCATCACCAAGGTTGTGGTTGATAATTATTTTGAATTAAGTATTCCCCCTTTCCTTGGCTTGCACCTGGTATTTAATGTGGAACTGTTTCGCTCATATTTTCCACCTTACTTGGACACTTCAGACGCGACCGAGCACTTGTCCCCTACATAACTCAATCCCAATTGCATTGAATAGGAAACAATTGATCAGATCATGGATAGTAATATGAAGGGAACCCGCCAATAGAACATACAACTCTATCAGGTCATCAAAGCATGATAACTTATTCACCGGGGAAAGTGGCTCACTGGGATTCAGATTCAACATGAGTTTCCCCATCTGATTGAGAAACTTGATGAAATGGGGACCATTTCTTCCTAAGGGAGGAGGAATCATCCAGGTGGATATTGGTGGCCACCCAACTGTTCCACTAATTTAGAATGGTTCCACATCTTGGGAGTTTTTCTACGGTTTTTTGGGTCCCAAACTTTCAGGGTCGTTTTGAGGCCCTAAACGACGTTTGTTTTGGCTCTATAGTGCCTAGTATACTCTTTGGCTAGGCCTTTTCGATATAATATAGATCGCCCAAGAAATTGGTTGCACAAATGTTCATAAAGAAAAGTGTTTTATCTATTTTCTATGTTGCATTATGAGTTTTAATTGCTATGCATTAACTCTGTATATGAGGATGGTTTTATATGTTGTTGTCTGAAGTTAATTATCTGCATTCATATTTATTTTAGCAAGTTGTAGCTATATTTAAATTGATGATAGAAAAATGATTGAATCTGTGTGTATTCCTGTAGATGGTAAGCTACATGATTAGTTAGCAATTTTATTTTTATTTTTATGTGTATTCCACAAGCAATGTTCCTTGGTTAAGCCGAGGGACGTTACATATTGGTATCGAAGCTTTTGGTTGAAAATCAGGCTTGTATGGGCTAATATCAATGCGAATTTGACAAAATTCATTGTTACATATTTTGGATCGGTGACGAATTTGGGAAAAATGATGAATTTCAGAGTAAAATCCCCATATTTATAAGAGAATTCAGGTCAAAATTTCCCTTAAAACTGTTTAAGAGGTGATCAAGGATGTCAACTTGTAGGTTGTAGAGTTAAATTCAACTTGGCAGCTAGAAATTTATGTTTTAATGGTGACTGAAGAAGTTGAGGAAGTTTGATAGATCGACAATCAAGATCCATTTTTGGAGTTTGGAAAAATGGAGTAGATCGACGATCGAGATCCATTTGGAGTTTGGAAAAATGGAGCAAATCAACGGTCAAGATCCATTTTTCAAATTTGGAAAAATGGAGAAAAACGATGGTCAAGATCCATTTTTAAAAGTTTGGAAAAATGGAGCAAAACGACTATTGAGATCCATTTTCAAAGTTTGGAAAAATAGAGCAGATCGACGGTCGAGATCCATTTTTCGGAGTTAGAAAAATAGATCAGATCGATGGTCGATTCCCATTGACAAATTTGGGTGAAGTATGGTGAATCAACGGTCAAGATCATTTTGATTGGGAGATCCATGGCCCAAATTCATCCTAGATTTTGGTGAAAATTTTCCAAGTATCGAAGTTCAACCAAGTTCATGAGTAAATTTAGCTCGCCATAGGAAATCGCCAATCACTGATGGTTGAGTCAACTAAACTGGTGAAGTGTTTTATCCAACCAAGAGAAATCACCAATTTCCAATGGTCGGGTTGGTGAAACTGGTGAAGTGTTTCATTCGACTAAGAGAAATCGATAATCACCAATGGTTGGGTTGGCCAATTTGAACTTTCATTCACCCCAAATAAATTTCCAATCACTGATGAGGGGAAAAGAGGAGGATGATGTGTCATGCCATGTCAACATCCACATGTCATGCCACACCAACCAAGCCATTTTAATCAAGCCAAGCACCTTGATGAGAAGAAGGTCTCATGGATCCAGTTCAAAGGATATTTCCAAGAGAAATATTTGTCAAAGCATTACTATGAAAGGAAGATGAAAGAGTTCTTTGAACTTAAGTTGGGAAGCATGACAATGGATGAATATGATCATATATTCTTTGAGTTGCTGATGGGAAGGTCAAAATCCAAAGATTTTTAAGTGGGTTACCCTCTTTCTACAGTGACAAGATACACTATGATAACCCCAGGACTTTGGAAGAGGCCATAAAAAGAGAAAAACACCTTTATCAACAGAGAAGAGTGAGACTAGTCTTCCAAAAGGCATGGAATGACAAGATGAAGGGTAAGATGAAGAAAAGGAAGAAAGGTTTTAAGCCACCCTTTTTCAGAAATAACTCTCAAGCAAATCAACAAGGATATTCAACCCAAAATGAACCTAGTATGACAAAATTATTTGGGCAAAGGCCAAGAAAACATTCCATGAAGTGTTGAGGATGTGAGGGAGATCACTTGTATAGGGATTGTCCTCACAAAGAAGAAAGGATGGGAACTTTCCACAATATTCATGATGCTAAAATAGTGAAGGACATGGGAGGAAACATGACAAGGATTTATGCAGCTTTGGATAACCAACAAGTGGAGTATCAACGCGATTGAAGTGGAAGGTAAGATTGATAACCATCCCATAAAAAATTTAATTTATTTTGGAGCTATAGTCACATAAATCCTAATATTTTTGGAAGATTTCACTTAAAAAGGAGTAAGCATAAGAAATATTGGTTAGTTCAGTTAGCCATAGGGGCTAAGAGGAAAATCAGTGAGTTGGTAAAGGATTTTCCAATAGACATGAATGGACTCAACACAAAAGTTGATGTAAACATCATCCCATTAGGTTTATATGATCGTTTTAATGGAATGGATTGGTTGGAAAAACACCATATTGCTATTACGAAAAGACAATCCCTTGTTTTGATGAGGAAGAGAAACAAGCCAAAGTTCAATGCATTCCAAGAGATGTAAATGTTTGAGAAATTTCAACCATGCATAGGAAAAATAGTTTTAGGAAGGGATGTCAGATTTTTGCATCGCATATGGAAGAGGCAACCAGAGATAAAATGACATGTATTGAAGACCATCCAGTCTTGAAGGATTAAATAAAGATGTTTTTGGGGAAATATTAGGACTCCCATCGAAGAGAGACATTGATTCTTCTATTGATTTGGTGTTAAGAATTTCCCTAGTGTCCAAAACTCCTTATAGAATGGGCATAACAAAGTTGAAGGAGTTGCAGATGCAGCTTGAAGAACTGTTAAAGAATGGATATATACGCCCAAGTGTGTCACTTTGAGGTGCCCTAGTGTTTTTTGTAAATAAGAAGGAGGGAACCTTAAAATTCCGCATTGATTTCAAATAGCTAAATAAGGTTACCATAAAGAACAAATATCACACACAAGCTCCCCCACCCAAGTCATATTCAAGATTTTCAATATTCACCATGGAGAATATTTGTTGAAAGTAGTGTAATATGAGCATAATATAAAGATGCTAAGATTTTGATCTTTTCCATTTTTTATTTTTTTGGGAGCTATTTGCAGTCTAACTGTTTCATCAATTCTTTTTTATAATGGTATAATGAGAATGTGACAATTTTTTTTATTTTTTTTTTCTATTTGTTTCTATTTGTTGTAATTATTTTTATCACGGTGGCTGGACCTCGGAACAAACAGGATAAAACCCCAATTTCTGCTCGTGCATGAGCAACATTTCTCCTCCCAACAACATTCTCATGCTTTTGACAAAGGATAATGATCTATGCAAGAACAAATAGATCTATCACAATCACCCGCAAACTACCGATTTCCTTTGCCTTTCCTGGTTATGGGCCAAGGATTATTCAAAAACTATTTTTAAATAAATAAAACAGGTCAAAATGTGATAGAAATTTAAATGATTGTCGTAGTTTTATGGGTTCAAAGTTATAGGGGATCAAAATTATAAGTATAGTTATTGAATTATTAAAAGTTTTAATAGTTTTGAAAATATTTCATATATATTTTGGTTCCTAAAATATTTACAATTTATGAAAGTAAATGGAATTAAAAATAAAAAATAAAAATTTAAAATGATATTAAATAATAAAACAAATAAAAATTTAAATATTTAAAATACAAATTTGAATATTTCTCATAATTTCAATTTCATGAAATCAAAGTTATTAAACATAGTATTTTCATTTTTTCAAAGGTTTTGATGGCCTTTGAATCATCCCATATATATAAGGTTCTCTCATATATTTTGAAAACCCAAAAGTTGATAAAAATTTAGATATTTGTCATAGTTTTATGAAACAATTCTATTTCCAAAGGTTTTGATGAAGTTTGATTCATCTCATAGGTTTTTTGAATATTTAAAAACCATATATATATAATAGGTTTTTTGATTGTTCAAAAACTCAATCAAATGGAATTTGGAGTTTTTTTATTTCTTCTTTTTACAAGAAATTTCAAGATCATTTTGAATAATTATGTCATCTTTTATATGGCATTTTAAGTGGCCTTTAACACACAACAAATCTATTGGGAAATGGGGGAGGGAGAGTAGATAATAATTACACACCAAAATTATGCTTCAACGCTCTCTATTCATTCAATGTAATAATACATATAAACACAATAAATATGTTTCAAAATAGAGGAACTACCTTGATTTCATGATCTCCTTGGTTGAGAAAATATCTCAATCTCACACCAATCTAGGAAGCTGACTAGTTGGAGAGAATCTCTCAAACCAACTAAGCCTCAAGAACCTCCTAAAAGCTAGGAACAAACTCCTTCTCGTAGAGATTAGAACTCTGCCTAATAATGACAAATAAACTAAACTCAATAATTAAAAATATGATCACAACCAAGACAAGTGGGAGTTACATATCCCAACACTCCCCCTAAATGGCTACTTGTCTTTACAATCGTAAGGTCAGGTCTTCATCAACACCAAGTTCTCTGAATCAAAGCACCTCCTAATCAACAAATTCTATGTCTGGTTGAACCTAATACTTTCTCTTCGTACCTCGATTATGCATCACCAAATTGCCAAAGTCCATATAAAGAGACAACCATCCACTGGTCCAATGCATGGGTCATCAGCCACTATAAGCATCAGTTTACCAGGATTTCCTTTAGGTACGTGGTTCATTCAACCTCTTGATGAACTCCCCCTGAATGTAAAACACATGGTTTTCTAGGCACCTCCCAGAGTTCACAACCAACATGGTCCACTCATAGAGCATTCAGCCGACTCGTGACATTGCTCACTCTAGGTGTTATAGAATTCCATAATAGAGGTTCTGCACTACAAATCAATAGGGATATGATGCAGGAGCATCACTCCTACTCAGCCAACCAATTCAAAAGCCAACACAACATGTATTTAACTAGCTTAGATTCCAAGGAAGATGCAACATTTAAATTTTGAATCTATTGTAATTAAAGATCCCCTGAGATAAAAAAAGGATAGAAGCATTGTATGTATGTCCAGAAGGTTGTAATTACCTTTAAATGACTGTAGTTTGTACAAATTTGAGCATCGACACATATCTAAATTTGTAAATGTGCATTTACTGAGATCACTTAGTGATAGGAATACATTTAATTAGACATGATAACACTAGAGTGATCTAGAGGGAAGGCTCGAGAAGCCAAGATGTACAAGTCATTGTAATCCATGATGTAAGTAAGTTTTAGTGTGGAGAAGAGAATATTAATGATCTCAAAAAAATCCTGAGAGGGGACTGTAAAACTTGTTTCTGTATTTTCTGAAACTAAATAGATGTTGTGTTTTTGCATATGTCTGTTTGTTGTTTTATGAATGAATTCTATGATTTTTTCCTAAGTTTCAATTGTTTCTCTTCTGGGAATCATAGTGCAAAGTGTGCACAGAGCCAATGCAAGGAGTGCGCAGATGGACCTTTGAAAGTCCAAAGCTCATGAGAAATAATGCAAGGTGTGCACAGAGCCCACACAAGGTGTGTGAAGGACTTGATCTTTTGAAGAATGAAAGCTCAAGAGAGACAACGCAATTTTGCACATAGTGAGCGCAAGGAGTACACAGACGAACCTTTAAAATTCCAAAGATCAGGAGAGTTAGCGCAAGGAGTGCACAACCCATAAAGTTTTAAGGCTCAAAATCTCAAGAGGGATGCACAAGTGTGTGCCAGGGTTCACTTCATCAAAGTGAATGAATATTAGAAGACATAGTGAGTGTAAGGTTCTAGGTAGGAACCCAAGGAGTGTAAAAATCCCTTTGTTTAAGAACAGGTGGACGAGATCTGCTTTTGACAGTCGAATTCCCCCACAACCATTCAATCAGGTTGGAGGAGTGCGATCGTTAAATCTCAAGTCCTTCAGACTTCATCATTTCGACGATTCAAGGATAGTTAGTTATTGTCAAGATGTACGGAGCCCAAAATCTCTGAAGCCCGGATGTAATCTCAGTCGTAGATCGGTGGACAAGTGTGAGCCATTACATCCTCAAGTGTTGGGAATTCGGTGATCCGAAACTTTGGGTGGATTTGGTTGTTGTTGTGTGGTGCAGAAAAACTTTGAAGCCCGGAGCCCTAGAGCCATTTTCATCCATAGATTAACGAGAGAGGAGAACCCTCGTCCACCATTCGATCAAATCTTACCATCAACGTGGACAAGTGGGAAAATAGGGAAAGACTTGCAACTGGCAGTCAAGCTACTTTATGAACGGATTCGGCCTGTAGTGACTCCATTGAAATTGGTTTGATTTGTTACATTGGGTGAATTCCCTCAGAGCTCGGAGTAAACGTAGACCATTGATCAAAGGGGGAGTGTGGGACATTAGATCCCTGAGACCTTTGGGGTTCGGTGGTTCAACTATTCAAGAGAAGTATGTTATTGTGGTTGGAGTAGAGGAACTTCGGAGCACCGGATTCCCAGAGTCAACACTTTCGCTAAGCGCTTGGTCCTAAGTTGTGGTCACATGCATGATTTGACATGAGAAAAATGACCCTTGTGGATTTGAATTTCACGCTCGTTTACTGAGCACCCTGTGGGTGAATAAAATCCAGGTGTTTGTGGGATCCCGAGAGCCAATTCGGCTCCTGTTAGACATGATCGTAGAACAAGAGGTCGAGGGAGTCCGTAGGGGTTTGCATCAGGTGGTATTAGAGAAGGACAAAGCTCAGTGAGAAGATATATTAAAGTCATGCTGCCGAGGAGACGCCAAGAGTAAATATTGGTGTAGGCAGGGACATGCCTGTAACCAACACATCTATGGATGAAGAAATGAGACAACTTCATGCAAGGTTAGATGCCATGAAAGAAACACAAAGGAGAAAACCAGAGGCTGATGATGTTAGTGATGTTGAGAGTGAAAATTCAGAAGAAGATGAAGTTGCAGGAGAAGAAGCAACATAGGAGTGATTGTTGAGAGCTGTTGTCAAGCTGGGAACCACGGTGGATATGGAAGTCCCAATGTATGAAGGTAATTTGGATGTAGAAGAATTTCTTGACTGGATAAATGCCTTGGATACTTATTTTGATTACGAGGATATCGATGATGAGAAGAAAGTAAAGCATGTTGTGACTAGGTTGAGGGGACATGCATTTTTATGTGGGATGAGTTGCAAGATGACAGAAGGAGGAAGGTTAAGTCCAATATTAAGAGTTGGGATAGAATGGTATCTAAGCTCAAGGATAAGTTTGTACCCAAATGTTATCAGTTGAACATGTTCAAAATATTACAGAATATGAGGCAAAAAGGTATGTCAGTGAAAGAATATATTGACGAATTCTATAAGATGAATATACGAGGAGGACACAAGGAAAATGATGAAGATAAAGTTGCTAGATATATCAATGGGTTGAGTTATGAAATACAAGATGAGATTAGTCTAGTGAAAATGAGGACTGCAAAAGATGCTTATCAAGTAGCCCCGAAGGCAGAAGAAAAACTAGCAAGAAAGCAGAACCAAAAGAACAGGGGAAAGAATCCAACCAGAGGAGAAGGAACCACAAGAGAAAAGTTTTAGAAGGCAAGGGAAGAAACTAGTAGCTTTGGTGATTAGATAGCTAGAGGAGGAGGTTCTAGAGGAGGAGACTCTAGAGGAAGGAGACCTTTTCCAAGAGGTAGAGGAGGAGAGATTAAGTGTTATGCTTGTGGGAGGACATGACACATGCCTTGGGAATGTCCTGAAAACAAAACTGTTTGTTTTAGAGAAGCCCACATTACTAAGGCTCAACAAAAGACCGTGGAGACTGAGACAACAACATAAGTTGCTGAAGAGGGAAGATCATTCATGATGAGGAAATCCCTTGTGAAGCTGAAAATGAGGTGCAAAAGCCAACACAAAGAAAAAGTCTGTTCAAAACTGCTTGCAAGTCAAAGGAGAGGGTATGCAAGGTGATTATAGATAGTGGGAACATTGATAATTTAATGTCCACATAAATGGTGGAAAAGATGAAATTGGAGACAATATCACATCCAAATCCATATAGGGTGGCGTGGCTGCAAAAAGGACATCAAGTCATGGTGAGAAACCAATGTAAAGTTTAATTTAATATTTGTAGTTATGAGGATGAAGTTTTATGTGAAGTTATACTTATGAATGTTTGTCATGTTCCGCTGGGGAGGCCATGGCAATATGACATAAATGTCATACATGATGGGAGAAATAATACTTTTACCCTTGAGAAGAATGGGTGTAGACATATGTTGTTTCCACTGGAAGATAAGGGAGTCAAAGAGGAGGCTAGTCTGAGTATACTTCTCATG